>LPNX010177341.1:0-34423 GCA_001517045.1 Pseudotsuga menziesii
TAGCCACTCGTTTTGAAAGTGGTTAGGATTCGGTTATGATTGAGGTTCTCTCATTTCTATTTAAAGAAGAGAGCTTCTCATTTGTAAGGGGTCTTTGGCACTTGGATCTGAATAATAGAAAGACTTTTCTGTGGAAATTTTCTGGATCTGCTTTGCATCTGATGTTCTCAAATGGTGATTGGAAAATCTTCAGCGTCCTACCATTGTGGAAATTCTTGTGAGATCTATATTTTTTGCTATCATTGTTTTGTCTACAGGAGGGCGTTTTAGCTAGAGCGTTTTTGTAGGGGAACCTCAACTCGCTTGGTTTTCTTCGTCTTGGATCAGGGGGTTTTCATTAGTTTCATTGTGATCTATGATTACTTCGTTTTACTTTCTTGTACCATTCAGTTTCTTTATCTTGTATTAGCAAATCTGATATGGTTAACGTTTGCTCATGCAGGGTAGGGGGCGCATTGGTGGCTTGGAGCTTGCATATGCCATAGAAATCATGGGGATCTTCCAGAATTGATCAGCATAGCAAAGATCGTCACTGTTACAGACTTCTACGAGCATTTCCAGGTAAGATCCAGCAGGTAAGTCTCTTCTTTTTCAGATCTTATTCCATTGTACCTTGTTTTTCTTCAACTTTTTCTGAAAACTCCTAAAGCACTAAAAACCCTAAAAAAAAATAAACATGGGAATAGTCCAATCTTTTGCCAAACCATTTCTGGGTCTCATAGATCAAGCCTCCCCTTCATCAAATCAACTGAAATGCGGGTCAAATTCCTCACCATTTGACCTAGATCTAAAAAATTGACTGAAACTGCCCTAGCGCCCTCACTAAAAATTAGACTTTTTCAGAAGTGAGTTTTTCTGAAATCTGACAAGATAGACAGATAGATCGGGTCCCGAGCATTCCAGAACACCCCCAACGCTGAGCTAGTTCTCTCCGGTTCGCCCTAGATCTAAAAAATTGGTTTTCAGCCTCCTAGCCCCCCCCTCATCAGATTCTGACTTCTCCAGATCTGATTTTTCTGCTGATTTTCTGATTTGGGCTTGTAGATCAGGTCACCCTGACCTCTTCTCTCCTTCAACGCTGAGCCATTAGCCTCCAGGTAACCCTAGAATTGCAGATCTGTCCTCCTAAGCCCTAGCGCTAGCCATCCGTTGAGCTGGGTTTCCTGTACCTTAGCTTTTCCGGACCAACTACTTTCTGGGTTCGTAGATCAAGGTGTCTCCCAGGTGGGTTCTCTGAAACATTGGTTTACTGCTGACTCCATTGCCCAACGCACACAAGGCACTGATCTCCTAGCTAGCGCTTGCCCCATCTTGACCTCATTTTTACTCCTTTTGCCAACACCTATTGATAGCTCAAGTCACCTATCTTTCACTGAGATGGTCCCCTTGGTACTTGGCAGTCCCAACTCTGTTCTTGCTCACCCTGTCACAGTTACGTTTCCCAAGACAGTGGTCATCTCCACCAGTTGCTAGTACCTAAACCCTAGAGCTAGGGTTTCCATTTACCTTGCACCTTAAGTACTCTGAAGCCCCATCTGATCTTCTTTTGGTGTCTAGGTATGATCTCTCCTGTCGGGAGAAGATCCGGGTCTCCCTCATTGTTGTCTTGGACTAGGATAACATAAAGTGAAGGTTACCTTGATTGGCGTGACAACCATCCATTTGGGAGTCTAGGCAGTCGTGGTTCCACCCCTTAGTTGCTTGCCCCTCTACCATCCATCCTGGATCCACCTCACACAGGCAACTACAAGGCGGGTGATAACATTTTGGCGCCGTTGCCGGGGAAGGTAGAGGCCTACCCTGGTCCGACATTTATCCTTAAGCTCTCCTCCCGTTCTCTTTGCCAACATTTTGGCGCCGCTGCCAGGGAGGTAGAGGCCTACCTTGGTTTAACATCCCTCACTTTCCCTTAAGACATATCTTTTTCGGTGAATTACTTGTGTGGTTCACCTGGCGACTCCACCTTGTGACTCCACTGAGGATCGTACCCAACGTATTAATCTTAAGTTCTTAGAACATCCCATTCTTCACATTGAACTCAAATTTATTTGTCCAGTTTTTCAACGAAATCAAGGAAAATCCAACCAAGCTTAAAAGGCAACTTTTATCTCGTCTGGACTTCTCTGAAATCTATGAGGCACCTCATCCTATGCCAAAAAGACACATTAAAGGGTTTCCTCGTTTCTTTGCAAATTCAACCGAATCAATTGAAAGCCACTTGGATGCTTGTTGGTGTTATATGGAATCCCTGGGCGCAGAACATGAAGATGTCTATATGCGAGCCCTTTGTGAATCCTTAGGAGGTAACGCTGATTATTGATTATACACGTTAGCACCATGATCCATCACTGGATATGACATGTTTACCGATTTATTAAGAAAAGAATGGGGTGAAAGCATTGATGAATCCATACATCCAAATAATGATTGTGTTGTTGAAGATTAGTCAAATAAAGATAATCAAGATAATCATAATGAGATAACTGACGATATTCCTCATCAAACTGATTCCTCCTCTCCTGATCCAATAATGGACATGCCTTTGAATGGCTCTTCGATGCAAAAGAGTGACAATGATCAAATCTCGACCCTTCAGGATTATGACCTTGATATTGATATAGAAGGGGAACTCATTAAAATCTTGTCATCATTAGCTCAGGAAGGCACAAATAAAGGAGAGCAAAATGATCACTATCAAGAAACATCTTTAGTTGAGCCTTCCATAGGTGAGGTCATTAAAGAGTTTTTAAAAGAGCAACTCCATAGTCAGTGCCTAATTAATGATAATTTGAGTCAGTATCCAACCTATCCGAATCTTGATTCAGACCTTGATCATATCACCACAGAAGAAGAAAATGTTGAAATTAATCAAACTTCTATTGAAGAACAATCTTGTGGTCATAGTGTGATTGAAGAGCATGCCTGTAAAAGGGATAGGGAAACTGAAACTGAACTTGTTGGTGTTATCCCTTATCTACAGCCTAAAGAAAAACAATCACATGATGATACGATTGTAAGTGAACTTGATCAAGAGCATTGCAATGAGGATCCTTGTCCTAACAGTATCAATAGAATTCTTCATCCAGTCCTTAATCAGAATATGTTGGTTCAATGTGTGGATACTGACCTTGTTTTGAATCTTGAAATCACTCCTGGAATAAATTTAAAAGCTCTTTCCTCTCATCAAATTCTGAGATCAATTATTCCAAGTCTGGGAGAAATTTTTCAATCCACCCTCCCGTCCCAACTTCTCAAGTCTTCTTGTATGGGTTTGTCGTTTAATCAAGTTGTTACTTTCGAAATTTTGAATCAGGAGTTTAAGCTTTATCACGTAATTGAGGAAAATGCATTTCATGTATTATCTCAGTCATCCTTAATGAATAAAAATTTTCAATTTGTAAATTTGTATTATGGATGGCTGGAGAGGTGTATAAAGATCAATATCATCTTTTCTCCATTTTTAAACAACAAATGGGCTTGATCTCATTCACAGTTTCATTGCATTACAACTTGTCCTCATCTGATTCTCCCATTTCTTCTGCAGTGAATAGAATTGAATGTCCTAGTAGGGTAGAGGAGGAAACAAAGAACTGTTTGGAGTGGCCGAGTCATGAATCACATTGTCTTCTTCCATCAAGAGCAAACTTGCATACCTTTTATGATCCTATCAACATTTTGTTAGATGAGTTTTTAGAAAGTAAATCTCATCCCTGGCATGACTTTATTTCTCTTTATCCATACCTTTCTTCGATTTTCAAACAAGAAGTTATAATGGATTCAATTTTCATTCACATTACTTACAAGCCATCTTCGACTTGTTGTATCATTGGCTGCAAAGAAATCTCAATAGATTCGTTCAGCAAGTGGTTACATTGGATTTATGATTTTACCTAACACTTGTCCAAACTGGTTAAGGTAGAGTAGGTAGGACCTAAATAAGCCTTTCCCGGCAGTAGTGTAGAATCTTGCATCTTTTCCTGAAGCTCGCCTTTAAAGCTCTTAGTGTAATTCTGTTTTCCTACAAAGTAAAAAATCAAACTTTTATTGAAAGTTATGGTTATAGATTAGATTTATTTTCTGCTTTTCAGTTTCACGCATCTTTATTTTTCAGTATTTTATATATTATCCACATATTGATCTGACGACCGGTCTGTGAGTTTGGTATAGCTCTGGACATGCTGCAGGTAGTCAGGTGCATACTTGGTAGCGGTTGCAGAGCTGGATGGATTGATCGAGGATGCGAGAAGCAGAGTGCGAAGACCAGAGATTCTGAGGTTCTCAAGCGCTCTTTTCAGCAGAGCACTTGTCCCAGCTGGAGCCAGATGTTATCACATATATAGTAGTCGGGCTACCATATTCTATTTTTCAGACACAGTACATTTTTCAGCCAGATCTCTTACATATGAGATGCTGAGATGAGCAGTTTTGATCGATCATTATTATATTAGTGGACTATTGTACTCTCCCATGTTAGGACTGAGTCTTAGGACACTCATATTTAAGGACCGATGTAGCCATTTATGTCATTTTTAGAGCAGTCCTTGATGCCCAGTTTTATGTCAGTTCTTTCTCATTGGACAGATGGTGTCTCAAATGGATTATATTGCATGGTTATGACTCAGCATTTTATATTGTGTTATGGTTATTATTGCTCTTATACTGATTTTTGTGACATGTATTAACTTGTGGTATCATGATCTGGCAGTCATAATTATATGGACTTGGTTGTATCTTGTACTATGTAAAATACTCCTTGAAGAGTATAAGAAAAGTTCTAAAAAAACAATGGTTTAAAATATGCTATATCCAAAAATTGTTAACCTTATTAAAATAAATATGTCCCGGATGAAAGCTACGATTAGCTGTGGTTTTAAGCACTGGTGAAATCCCAAAAGGGTCATATAGGCCAAAAAGGCCATGGAATAAAATGATGATCCTAATGAACTTGGATCAATCTTGATGTAGTCATGATGCCTAAGTTGAATAAGCACTCTCTAAACAACTCACCCATTTATGAGGCAATGCCATTCCTTGTGTTGTTGTTTGTCCGACATTGGTTATAGTGAGTATTCCCTTTCCTCATCCGAAGTGTCATGATGTTGAGTAGGAAGTCATCATTTGCCTTAGCCTTGTCAATTTCATCCTTCACCCTTCACTAGCAAAATGACTACAGCTATGAAGTGAGTATAGTCCTGAAAGTCTAAATCTGAGTAATAATAAATAAAGCCTTATATATGTATTTATTGATGTACCGCCAGTGAAATGATTGTTGCTTAAATGAGTTGTAGAGCATGTCTTAGCCTTTTAACACTTGCAGCAGATGGATGATAGTCTAAGTTATTATTGGTGTCTGATCATTTACAGAGGGTTATATTGTTTATTGGATATGGTTGATGATCAGATAAAGACCTATGAGGGGTATGAGTATACACCTTAGATGGATTTGGACTCTCTGAGTCTAATGAGACAATTTATTTCCAGTTCCGAGCACTTGCAGATAAGATCAGGCTCATTCTGCCTTTTTGATGCAGTTTTTCTTCACAGGTTGATACGTCTAAGTAGGGAGATGCTTTAGTTGGATCGCCTAGGGCGTTGTATGGAACATAGGGGTGTAACCACTTGTTTGTACCATAGTACCCCCATCCCAGAGAGCCTGGTGCGCTCAGTTTGGTAACGTGGGCACCCTAGGAGGCTGTTTTGGCAGGTTCACGTTTCCCAAGGCAAATTAAAATATGATTAAATGGCTATTGAAGAAATCGATTTAGGCTACTGAGGCAAGGAAATGACATGGGATGAGTCATGATGATGAGAGTGATGTCCTCCAGACCTTCTCCAGCAGTTGCAGCTCCTGATTGGGCCCACACCTATTTTTTGGGCATTTTTTATTATTTTCTGGAGCTCTTTTTGGAGGCTCACGATTTCCTCAAGGAGGCACAAAAGTCAAAGAATTAAATTGTTATATTATTTACTGTGCCATGGGGACACCCAAAGGGAGTTAGTCAAACACTCCTTGGACCCACCATGTGCTTTCATTTATTTCTTGTTGAGTGGGTTACCTTTTTTGGGTGGGTTAATCCACTTTGATAAATTATGGTTATATTGATCTATGTATTGTATGTTGAGCTCATTCAACCATTGATTAGAACATTTCATCTTTTAATCTTAGCCACTCGTTTTGAAAGTGGTTAGGATTTGGTTATGATTGAGGTTCTCTCATTTCTATTTAAAGGAGAGAGCTTCTCATTTGTAAGAGGTCTTTGGCTCTTGGATCTGAATAATAGAAAGACTTTTTGTGGAAATTTTTCTGGATCTGCTTTGTATCTGATGTGCTCAAATGGTGATTAGCTAGTCTTCAGCTTCCTAGCATTGTGGAAATTCTCGTGAGATCTATATTTTTCGTGGCTATCATTGTTTTGTCTACAGGAGGGCGTTTTGGCTAGAGCGTTTTTGTAGGGGGACCTCAACTCGCTCGGTTCTCTTCGTCTTGGATCAGGGGGTTTTCATTAGTTTCATTGTGATCTATGATTACTTCATTTTACTGTCTTGTAGCATTCAGTTTCTTTATCTTGTATTAGCAAATCTGATGTGGTTGACGTTTGCTCATGCAGGGTAGGGGGCGCATTGGTGGCTTGGAGCTTGCATATGCCATAGAAATCATGGGGATCTTCCAGAATTGATCGGGATAGCAAAGATCGTCACTGTTACAGACTTCTACAAGCATTTCCAGGTAAGATCCAGCAGGTAAGTCTCTTCTTTTTCAGATCTTATTCCATTGTACCTTGTTTTTCTTCAACTTTTTCTGAAAACTCCTAAAGCACTAAAAACCCTAAAAAATAATAAACTTGGGAATAGTCCAATCTTTTGCCAAACCATTTCTAGGTTTCATAGATCGGGTCTCCCCTTCATCAAATCAACTGAAATGCTGGTCAAATTTCTCACCATTTGACCTAGATCTAAAAAATTGACTAAAACTGCCCTAGCGCCCTCACTGAAAATTAGACTTTTCCGGAAGGGAGTTTTTCTGAAATCTGACAGGATAGACAGATAGATCGGGTCCTGAGCATTCCAGAACACCCCCAACGCTGAGCTAGTTCTCTCCGGTTTGCCCTAGATCTGAAAAATTGGTTTTCAGCCTCCTAGCCCCCCCCTCATCAGATTCTGACTTTTCCAGATCTGATTTTTCTGCTGATTTTCTGATTTGGGCTTGTAGATCAGGTCACCCTGACCTCTTCTCTCCTTCAACGCTGAGCCATTAGCCTCCAGGTAACCCTAGAACTGCAGATCTGTCCTCCTAAGCCCTAGCGCTAGCCATCCGTTGAGTTGGGTTTCCTGTACCTTAGCTTTTCTGGACCAACTACTTTCTAGGTTCGTAGATCAAGGTGTCTCCCAGGTGGGTTCTCTGAAACATTGGTTTATTGCTGACTCCATTGCCCAACGCACATAAGGCACTGATCTCCTAGCTATCGCTTGCCCCATCTTGACCTCATTTTTACTCCTTTTGCCAACACCTATTGATAGCTCAAGTCACCTATCTTTCACTGAGATGGTCCCCTTGGTACTTGACAGTCCCAACTCTGTTCTTGCTCACCCTGTCATAGTTACGTTTCCCAAGACAGTGGTCATCTCCACCAGTTGCTAGTAACTAAACCCTAGAGCTAGGGTTTCCATTTACCTTGCACCTTAAGTACCCTGAAGCCCCATCTGATCTTCTTTTGGTGTCTAGGTCTGATCTCTCCTGTCGGGAGTAGATCCAGGTCTCCCCCATTGTTGTCTTGGACTAGGAGAACATAAAGTGAAGGTTGCCTTGATTGGCGTGACAACCATCCATTTGGGAGTCTAGGCAATCATGGTTCCACCCCTTAGTTGCTTGCCCCTCTACCATCCATCCTAGATCCACCTCACACAGGCAACTACAAGGCGGGTGATAACACATATTTTGTTATGTTGTCCTTAAATTATTGCAAGTATACCTTTGTGCTATTCAAATTTTAGATCTGTGATCTTTTCACCATAATAAACTCCTAAACAACACCCATCCGCATCACCATACACCAAAAACACTTAAAATACATTGAGCCATAGAAACTCTTTGTTAGGGACTACCCCACTTGGCTTCGTTAGGAGTTAGCCTAAACGGAGGAGCTAGGAGTAGGTGACAGTACCTGGCTCTGTGCTTGCCCCCAAGGCCACACCTCTCCCACTTTCTCAAGTGAGGAGACAGCTTTCAGAAGATTTATGTTGCTGGTGTGCATTCGGCGGACAACAGACGTCTTTGTTGGAGCTGGATTCTTGTGACTAGAGCTTGCTCTTGTGAAGAAGAAGGCATTAGAGATGATCACACCATATTCATTGTAATGTCCATTTCCGCTTGATCACTCTAGAGGATGACGAATTAGTCCATTTGATTCCCGTGGACTATAGTGGACAGGTGAGGGAATTAATTTATTATTTAATGTCACTAGGAAAAAAGTACGTAATAAATCCATAAAGTGACTATTGTAAAAGTCGCTTTATTAAAAGGAGGGAAAAGGGTAAAAGTGGCCAAAAAGGATCAAAGTGGAAATAAAAAAGCAAGTCACCTCACTCTCTCATTCATTCATGACATTTTCACTTTTCGAAAGAACTTGAAAGCCCGTGGTTTGTGTCTCTTGGCACAAAAGCCCTAGGAAAAAATATTGATTTCGGTGGTGAAACCATCCACCCTAGTCAATCTTGAAAAGCAAGATCACTCAGATTTTTTCATTGAATCTTATTGTCGTGGTTGGGGAACCAATATGCTTCAGTTTGATAGAGAATGGAGTTGAGTTGTAGTGGTTACTTGAGACCTGTGAGGGTGCATCAGTGGTAAGAGAAAGTCATATTTACTATCATCATTTTAATATGTTTACTGAAGCTGTTGATGGAGAATTCATAATAGAGATGGTCCATCCAAAGAAGAAAACCTTGCAGTCTTAGCCAGGACAAAGGAAGGGAAAAGAATTTCCTCTCGGAAGAATTTTTGTCACCAAAAGGGAAACAAGGGTTTTAAGGACAAATAGTTTGATATCTCAAAGGAAAAATGATTTAACTATCATAAGAGGGAACACTTCGCAAGAGATTGTCCTAAGCTAAGAAAGCGACATAAAGGAAGATTACATGCATCTTCCGCTAAAGAGGACAAGTCCCAAATTAACAGATCTAGAGGGTCCTCCTGTGATCAAGAGACCCAGAAAGAATACTGTCTTATTTCAGCTCTCTCTGGTTCCAATCTCAAGTAGTGTTGAGTCCTAGTTAGTGGACAGTGGTGCCTCCAAGCACATGATAGGTTATAACAGTATGCTTTCAAATTTCAAAGAAAATAAATTTTCAGTTAAGGTAGAAATCGGAGATAATTCTACTTATGCAATTAACGGAATTGGTTCAGCATCCTTTCAACTAAACTCAGGAGCAGTATTGCACATTGATGAGGTCTTGTTTGTCCCTGGTTTAAACAAGAATCTCCTCTCTATTGCAACATTAGAAGACAAAGGTTACAGAGTAATTTTCATGGATGGAAAGGCTCTCTTATGGTCCAAGGATCAAGAGATAAGTTCAGCACTTGTGATTGGATCTCGAGAGGGAGGTCTCTATGAACATCCTAGACATTCTATTAAATCCTTGATTCATGATACAGTGAATCCCTATGAGTTGTGGCATCGGAGACTTGGACATCTTCATTGCAAGGCACTTCCTGGGTTGCAGAAAATGGTAAAATGTATGCATGTTTTTGAGTCTGATCGTGATGGCACTTACAGAGGTTGTGTCCTTGGTAAAAACATAAAGAAATCCTTTCCTCACAGTAACAAGAGATCTAAAGGTATCTTAGACCTAATACACTGACATATGTGGTCCTATGTCATCACCCTCCTTAAGTGGATATCTCTATTATGTGATTTTTATAGATGACTTGTCTCAGGAGTCGAAAGTCTTGAATATATTTTTTGAAAACAGAGAATGAAACCTGCAGTAACTTTCAGGAGTTCAAGGGTTTAATTGAGAATCAAACAAGGAAATATATGTGTGTCTTCAGAACTAATAATGGAGGGGAATTTGAGTCTCATCACTTTGATGACTTCTGCAGAGAAGTAGGAATAAAACGACAGTTAACTATACCATATAACCCTCAGCAAAATGGAGTTGATGAGAAAAAGAACAAAACAATTTATGAGGTAGCAAAAGCCATGATGTATGATCAAGCTCTTCCCACATCTCTATGGACAAAAGTCACTAGCACTATACTTTATGTCCATAGAAGCCCTCATGTCATGGTTCAGCCGAAAGCAAAAGTCTGTTGCTTTAAGTTCTGCAAAGGTCGAGTACATGGCAGCCAGTCAGGCTAGTTGCGAAGCATTGCGGCTTCGCAAGTTCATGGTTGATTTATTTGGTCAGGAGTTGAGGCCTACTATCATTCACTATGACAATCAGAGTTACATCAGACTCTCTGAGAATCCAGTGTTTCATGACAGGTCAAAACACATTGAGATCAAATACCACTTCATCAGAAATTATGTTCAAAGAGAAGTTGTTGAGCTACAGTACATTTCTACAGATGAGCAGATGGCAGATATTCTCACGAAATCTTTGGGAAGAGGAAAGCACATACATTTCAGAGACAAGATGAAAGTGGTGAAAAACAGCTTCCTCGGTAAGAGGGAGTGTTGATTTTTTTACCTAGAGAAATGTGGTCCCTAGCCATTTATAAAGTGAGATTGACTTTATCGATATAAAGTCACTTTATAAATTAAAAGTGAGTAATAAAGTCTTAAGTGACTTTAATGAGATTATTAAAATGGGTGTGTAATAAATTCTCACATTTAGTATTTAAAAAGTCATTAATTGTTTTTTAATGAGAAAAAGGTGAGATGTGATCTTGGCCCTAGGATCTCACCTAATCTCATCCATTGGATTTGAGGACGAAGTTACTCACACAAAAAGGGCTTGGGAAAGGCAAAGAGAAAATCATTGTTCACTTTCAAGAGAGAATTTTTGAGAGAGGAGCAAGAGAGAATTTTTGAGAGAGGAGCAAGAGAAAATCAAAGAGAAGAGACCCTTGTTAAATTTTCCAATTTCAGGAAGAGGAGGAAACGCACAAAAATGAGAGAGATTGTATCAGCCGATTGGCACAATTCCCTAGGCAGGTCGTACAACATTTATTGCAGCCATCCATACAACATCAAATGCAGTCCGTATAGTCGCATGTGTGATCCGTACAACACAAATTTCAAGGCAGTTGTACAGCACGAAATTCGAGGTGAGCAGGCACGAATTTTAAGGCATCCGTACAGCACAGATTTCGAGTTTCGTACAGCATTTATTGTGTCCGTACAGCAGGAGATTTGGCACATATTTTGAGGTCTTTACAACCACACGTGTGGGGTCATACAACACAGAAATCGAGGCATCCATACAATCGTTTGTCAGTGAGAAATTGACACGAATTTTGAGGAGATAAGTATTGTTGTATTTAATTTGTATGTATGCCTGAAGAATAAAAATATCTCTCTGAAGAACACGTTTTCCCTTCGGGGTTTTTCGGAGTGTTTAAATTTCATGTGTGGGGCTGAAATTAAATTTCTGAGTGAGAATTTAGGGCTGCCATAAATTTTCAGAATTCAAAAGAAGAAAAAAATATCATGTGTTTTATGTTTTCAGTCATAAATTATTAAATTTTTATGCACATGCTAACATTGGGGCTTGGGCATTAAACAATGATTAAATGATACTGAAACCGGGTTGGGGCTACAAAAATCTTCAATTGAGCCAGTTCATGTCTGAACCAAGGAACAAACATTGGCTTGTTGCCATGCATGTGCTTAGATACCTTCGTAAGACTGTTGCTTATGGTCTCAGATACACTTCCAGTGCTGGAGTATTGCTTCATGGTTATGTTGACTTTGATTGGGATGGTAGCTCTATGGGCAGAAAAAGTACTTCAGGTTATTTTTTTAGCATGGGTTATGCTATGATATCCTGGTCTAGCAGGAAGCAGGGATCTATAGCTCAGAGTACCTTAAAAGTAGAGTATATAGTAGTAAGTGATGCTAGCCAAGAAGCTATTTGATTGAGAAAGCTTCTAGCCGGGTTGTTTGGTGAGATGCTTGATTCTACTGTCATTCATTGCGATAACTAGAGTTGTATAAAGCCTTCAGAGAACCCGGTATTTCATGACAGATCAAAGCAAATTGTGTTGAAATATCACTACATCAAAGATATGGTTCAGAGAGGTGCCATAAAACTAAGTTACATTGTGACCAATGAGCAGATTGTAGATATGTTGACCAAGCCTCTATCCTTGACAAAGTTTACACACTTTCGAGACAAGCCTCGTGTGGCAGAGAATGCCTCCCTTGCTGAGAGGGAGTGTTGAAGTTTGTAGCATCGTGAGTCATTCTACATGTAGGCTTCATGTGTCAAAGCAAAGCCTCGTGTGTCGAGATTGTCCTGAGTTAATCTCGGGAAACTTGGAGAAGAGTCTCATGTATCGAGACTGAGCTTCGTGTGTTGAAGCATGCCCTGTGAGTCAAGGCAGTTGCTGCTATACAATCTCGTGTGTTGAGACTAGGCTTGAAGTGTCAAAGCAGTGCCTTGTGTCTCGAGGCAAAGATTTTGTGTGATGTTCTCCTAAGTGGTTTTGTTAGAAGGACTCCTCTAGGGCCTGGCCACCCCTAGTAGGAATACCTCTAGTATATGACCATGAGGACAAGATGATCACGTCATCGCAAAATCTTCCTTGTATATTTGATGAGCATTGAGTTGGCACAAGTGAACCTAATAGACCAAGAGAAGCTAACCTTAGCCTAAGAAGACTTGCCTAAGTCTTATGAGAAATTAGAAGAGGAGCTTATAATTTAAGTTGTTTTAATTATCAATTAGAACATAAGTGGTATTGGATATTGGTATTTTCCCATTGTATTTACTCAATGAAGAATTATAAAAGGAGCATCAAGACACTCCCATTATCACTGTGTGTGAATCGCTCTCTCTCTACTCAAGCACATTTGATCAGGGTTCATTAAATTCAGCCTAACATTTCTGCGTTGACTGGTTGGAGGCCTAGGATATCAAGCAGAAAGCAAGTCAGAGGCAAAGAGAGGCTCATCATGCCCCACATTAGCAGGCCACAGTCATTTTACAGCTGCACAAGCCCCACACTTGCCGATCCGTGGGCATTCTCAAGCTGCACAAGCCTCACGTTAACAGGTCGTGACCCCTAGCAGGCAGATTGGGCCTCAGGCTCCAAGCAACCCCCCTCCACAGCAGATCATGGCCTCTAATTAGCAGATTGAGGCTTCCTTTCAATAGATCTGCTCTCCAAGTGACAGATCAGTCCTCCTCTCAGCAGATAGGAACCCACAGGGGTTTCACATTGTCAAATCATACCCTACGTTATCAGATCAAGGCTGCAAGTTGACAGATCGGGCCCCACAGGGGACAGATCTATCCTTTCTGCAGTCAAATCAGGGCTGACATCAGGCAGAACAGGGCTTATACAAGCAGATCATTCTTCAGTATTTTTCTCTTGTTATGTGGCATTTAATCTCTGATGTAAAAGAATGCTCATTGAATTCTCATGCCATCAATATATATTAAGGAAGATTTTGTTTGCTAGGGTTTTCCCCTCTAAAAGGTTCCCTAGGGTAAATTTCCCATGTTCATTGTGGTTGCTTGATTTGTGATCTACTGCTGTCATTTACTGGTTATCATCAGTTTTATGGTGTATATTACTATATTCACAGTTGGTACCTTCAGTATTCTAGATCTAAAATATTAATCTAAATATCAGTCATAAGAATTTTCAGATCTGCTATATTTTCAGAATTTTCAGATCCCCATTCTAAGAGCGTAAAGAGCAAGTAAGGCATGCCCACTACCTTGTGGAGTGCATCATGATGTAACATTGCTTTTATATATGCCTAGTTTGATACAGTGAAAACAAAATGATACGAGGTGAAATTTCTTACTCTTGATTTCATCAAGATAAGATAAAAAACGTAATTTTTTTAATATCGACAAATGACCAAGTGATAGGTCAATGGGACTAGAACTTACAATCAGTGGCCACTAAATAATGGGAGTGTCTGAATTTTAAAACACTGCAAGGGCTTAACTATTGTCAAAATACAAGTAGATGACAATAAAAGAAAGAGAAACATGAGAGCTAGGCAACCTCCATGAGGTGAAAGACCATAGCTCTATGGAGGGAATACACTTGTTTTCTTGTAATACTAGTAGATATATCCCTTGTTTTACAATGCAAGTAAACATGAAGTAAACAACACATTCTAGCCTTGATTCACAAATGAAAAAGATTCCCTAGGAAGAAAGTACAAATTCTTCTATCTATATTTTACACAAACCCAATTTTAAAAAGAAATTAAGCCTACCATTCTAAATGCACTAGGTACAATAGGCTGCATGTTTCAATTAGTAAACTTCTTTTTAAAATAAATATTTGAGAAGGTAACATTAATTCTATAGCATAATCTCATAGCAAAGAGACCAAAAATATATGCATGATACATAAAAATAAAAAATTGATTCAAAAAGTATGATTTTAACAGCTCATATGCTTTTATATATGCCTAAGTTAACATAGCATAATCAAATTTTATACAAGATTAAGATTTCAACACTGGATAATTTATTTGATCTAAATTTGGCAAAATACAAATCATTCAATAGTCAAAATTAAAGATTTGGGGCATTACCAAATGTAGAGGATCCAGAAGAGGCTTTCGGTCAAACACATGCATGTCTGCAAAACAAAGACAGTGAGAAATTGTTGAGAAAACCTTCCAATTCAGCAAAAAAGCGTATTAGTTCCTCCTTACCAAAATGAATCAGAACAATGGCAACTGAAAAAAGGTTATCATTATAGATTGCAAAAGCATGTTAGAGCTACTTAATCTAGAAGTCACAACACCAATGTCCAGTTGAACCTAATATAATACACTGATTAAAGAAAATACAGAATGAGGGGCTTAACCCATAGATGAAAAACATTGCAAAAAATTGCTAATGTCAACCTCAAAACAAAGAAATGAAACTTTTAGCAAAAAACAATAAATAGCATTTTTCAATGAGAAACCATCACGACCTCAAGAAATCACCAAATCCTAGGTAAACTGACCATAAAGTGGCAAATTTTGCTCTTATGGGGGGTTATTTGTTTGTGCAAAGGTTGGGGATTGAGAGGGAAGATGTTTGTCATCATAAAACATCCATCTTAGGAGGCTCAGACAATTGTTCTCGTCACCATCAAAGACTTTTTCTTGGAGCAACAATTGATTTTGATCTACGGTTTTCATGCTCCCATATATTTCTTGAAATTCACTCTCTAACTAGTTTTTCCCCCATGATTTATGCAAGGTTTTGCGAGGTGCATGTTGCTTGCCTCTTATCAGTGTTTTTTAATGTGGCATAGAATGGTTTATAGGTTTCAACTTTTTACCAAGATTCTCTTATGCCCGTTTTTTTTATTTGTTTGCCCTACGTTTGAAGTTTAAAGTTGAATATTGCCCTGCCAATATGCAAAAGGTTTTGGTCCCATTTTGGCAATATGGTGATCTTGAGAATGGGACAAACCAATATAAATTGAATTGTAAGTTGTGTAAACAGTCTGATAGGAGTCAACGGCTTGAAATACCACCTTGCTAGAATTCAAAGCACAAATTTGTGACTTGTACCACTTCATCCCCAAAAGTTATATGCATTGCCCATCAAGCTATTTATGGATGAAAAGAAGGAAGATGCTGACAACTCTCAATCTTGAAATTTCAATCGATGGAGTAGTTAGACCTTCAAGAACCACAAGCATATTTCAAACTAAGGGCAGTGGGAAGGATTCCATGGGTTCACCTTCCATAAGGACCTCATCTTTCCTTGTTCCAAAAATTGGACATGGGGCAAAACCTTCCATCCAGTCAATGGTTAAAACTAATAGAAAGGAGAAGCAAGAAGCAAATAGGATTGTGGGGAGGTCTTGATTTTGGAGCAACATACCTTTGACCATGGCAATAGACCAACATGCAATACCAATCAATATTTGATGTCATTGTTGTTGTTGGCCAAAGGTATAACGCCCCTACCTACAGGTAGTTGAAAGGGCTGATCCTTCAAGTGGAAAAGTACGATATCAATACTAGATTGCAGGACACAAGAAAATCATGGGAGGCCACTACATGCATGTTGATGTCCAATGGTTGGACGATAGGGAAGGGTAGGATCCTCCTTTATTTCTTGTACATTATTCAAAGGGTACAATGATTTTTAGCGTTGTTGATGCATCAGAGCATGTTAAAGATGCAGCATTGGTGTGTGAATTGTTGGATGAGTTTATCCAAGAGGTAGGGGCGAGGTATATTGTCCAATTAGTAACAAATAAAGGAGTGAATTATGTAGCCACTAGCAAGTAGCTAATTATGTGGTACCCTGCAATTTTCTAGACTCCATTTGTTACACAATGTATCGATTTGATGCTTGAGGAGGTGGGAAAAAATTAAAATCTCCTTTATCAAGGAGGTTATTGGTCAAGAAAAGAGCATCACAAACTACATATATAACCATGCATTCGCTCCTTAGCCCCCACTGCTGAAAAGGGGCAAGGACCACAACCAAGGTAAGGGGAAGAGCTGCCAACTTCTGCTTCACAGTGAAAAGCTGACACTCTTGGCAACACTTGACATGCTTGTGAGCATCTGAAAAAATAGTGGGCCAATAGTAACCAGCTCTCAAGATTTTGTGGGCAGTTGTATTTGCTGCATAATGGCCTCCACAAAATCCTGAGTGAAACTCTGCTAAGATCTTCTTGGAATCCTGCTCGTTGATGCACCTAAGTATGATACCATCTGGGTTCCTCCAACCCAGACTCTCTTGGGTAAGGCAATACCTAGCAGTCTTAAGTCTCAAAGCCCTACGCTTGTGACCTTTGAGGTGATCAGGGCAAGTGAGATGGAGAAAGAAAAAAATGATGTCGGAATACCAATGATTATCAAGCTCTTGAAGGGCAGGAGTCATGGCAAGCTGAGGGATATCATTTTCTGCAACCATTTCAATGGCTTCTTCATTTTTCTGAGTAAGCATTCTAGCAAGGCCTTGTCCTTTGATTAATTTAGTGGGCTTTATTTCAAGGTCATGCTCCTGGATCTTGGACACCCATGTACCCCTAATTCCTAAACAATCCTTTTGAGACAAGATATCTTTTACTGCAGTATGGGGAACATATCCAATAACCTTAGAATACCCAATATAGGTCCTGAAATGTTTCAAAGATTTAACCAAGGCATAAGCCTGCTTCTCCATGATGGTATACTTTAGTTCAAAGTTCTGCAAGGCTCTACTCATGAAAGCTATAGGTTGCTCGAACCCTTCAAAGTTCTTTTGGAGCAACACACCGGCAATAGTGTCTTCAGAAGCAAATGAAAAGATCATAAAATCTTTTGCGTAATCCGGACTGACTAAGACTGGAGACCTAGTAATGGCATTCTTTATAGAATCAAAGGCTTTCCTTCCTTCACTGGTCCATACAAACTTGGCATCTTTCTTAAGTAAGGCCTGCATAGGTTTCATTAATTCGGCCAAGTTTGGAATGAATCTTCTGATAAAATTTATATGACCATTGAAGGATTGAAGGGCTTTCACATTCTTAGGAAGGGGAATCTTTCTTATGGCCTCTACTCTTTCAGGATGAATTTTGACACTGTCCTTATTGAAAATGTGTCCTAAGAGTTTTCCCTCTTCTATGCCCAAAACTGACTTAGCCGGATTCAAAGAAATACCATACCTCCTACATCGCTCGAAAATCTGCCTGAGATGACCAACATTTCTGGATCTTTCTTTCGAAAAAACAGTGAGATCATCTTGATAGATTTCAATGATTTTACCAATCAACTCCTTGAAAGCATAATCCATGGCCCTTTGGAAAGTAGCTCCTGCGTTTAAAAGGCCAAAGGGCATTCTCGGATATTCAAAAGTGCCCCAAAGAGTTGTGAAAGTGGTCTTATGCTTATCTTCCTCTTGAATGACAACCTAATTATAGCCAGAAAAACCATCCAGCATCAACATCATGCTTGATCCAGTGACCCGTTGGAGGAGGGTCTCCATGTTGGGGAGGGGGTAATTGTCCTTCTGACATGCTATGTTTAGATTTCTGAAATCTATACATATCCTTAAACTCTCGTTCTTCTTTCTAACTACCACCAAGTTAGAACACCACGTTGAATGTCTTGTAGGAGCTATTATTCCTGCTGCTAACATTTTTTCTAACTCCTTTTTAATGATTGGTGCTAACTTAGGATTTATTTGCCTGAGTTTTTGTATGAAAGGCTTGCCTTTTTGACATTCTAGTTTCAAGGGAATAGTGTCTTGAAATACATCTTCCCTATAGGCTTTTAGCTCGTCATAAGTAAAGGCAAATACATCCCTATACTCTTTGACCAAGTTTATGAGGTTGTTCCTTTCTTTTTCGGAAGTACCTTTTCCAATTTTTATAATTTTAGGTTCTGTTTCCGTCCCAATGTTGATTTCAATGTAATCCCTCGATTTCATCTGCTCAACATTGCTCTTTCTTTTGTCCTGTCTGTCAAAGATGTTTTCTAGGGCAACTAGACCACGTGGGACAGGATTATTAAACTGGTTGCCTTCTCCATAATATTCTTTATCTTCCTCCTGATCTTTAAAGTTTAGGAATTCATCGACATTATGAATAAATCTCAAAATTTGCTCATCATCTTTGAAGACCTGCCAATGTTCAACATTATCAGGAACAGAAGGTCTGAAGTTAATCTCTAAAGGACAATCCCCCTCTAACATCTCATCCGATGGCTAAAGAGTTGACGCTGAAACCGCAAGCTTATCGGAGGCACTATTCTGATCTCTAGGGACTGCTTCTATGTTGAGGGCATCAAAGAATTCCATTGTATCCCAGATTGCATTTCTATATTTTTTAAGTCTTTGACACTTACATGCAAACTGACCCTTAATTTGTTGGACAATTAAGTCAGAGTCCCCTTTAATATTAAGCAACTTGGCCCCCATGTCCTTGGCAATCTCAATGCCCAGTAGAAGTTCCTCATACTCCGCCACATTGTTAGTTGCTTCAAATTCCAATCTAAAAACAAAGTTGAAAACCTTACCCTCTGGTGAAATAATGACAACACCAGCCCCCTTGCCCGTTCTAGAGTAAGCACCATCAAAATTCATTCTCCATAATTCACTAAGTTTTTCAGTCTTTATCTCTTCTTGGAGGGGTTCCAAGAAGGTGGAGTTGATTTGGTAGGTACCATTCTCATCAGTGTGGTAAGCATACTCATTCAATGGTTTTTTAAGGTTTTCAACATGGTGTCTTTTTTCCTTTTCAGAATACAACTTAACAAGTGAAAACTCCGATGCTGGTACGGTGGCATAGGTCCAATCCATTTGGATTGATCCTCCCAAAGTGGCACCCCATTTCCCAGAAAGCAACATCCCCCATTTGTCCGGAACATCAATAACAAGGATGTCCATGGTGATTTGGATATCCGAATATTTAGCCAATCTAACTAACTGGTTCTCAATCATCCCTTCAACTTTAACCGGTCTAGAGTCCATGGCACATACATTCTGGTATGGCCTAGTAGTTCCTAAGTCAAGCTGTTGCATGACTTTTTTGGTCATGATGCTGGAACTAGATCCTGAGTCTAACATACAATTGTGTAGAAGAAGATCACACATCATCAATGATACGTAAAAAGGGGGATGATCTTCTTTTCTTGGGTCCCTAGTATGTAGAACTATAGGTGGATCGACAAAGACATTATTTGAAGTTCGCTCCACGATATCAGAAAAAGGGACCTTCTTAGGGGTAAGGGGCCTCACGGGATTTGAAGGGCTTTCTTCAGTTTGAGGATCAACATTACTTGGAGGGTCTAGGATTTTCAAAAGTCTCTCTCTTTGGCCAGGGATTTTACATAATTCAAGGACTGGAATAAGGACTTTTGTATTTTCTAGCCAATTACCTAAGTCAAAACTTAGATCAACAATTTCTTTAGTTTCTACTTCTTTGGGAGGATTAGGAGTTGTTATCTTAGGAATATTCTGTGTAGAAGACCCCTTTCTTTGATAAGTTATTCCCTTGAAGTTTTGAGTGTTGTTGATCTGCTCGGCTGAAGGCATCTCACCATAGTATTGAGTTAAGTTGCCAACTTTCTTTTCATAACGATTGGCCTGTGGCCAATTTCCTATGGAGATGCTAGGGATGCCATCTATGTTGTTGATAAAATCAGGCTCGCTTGTCGATGTATTAGGACCACAACCTTCAAGGTGACCGTGCTCTTGAACATAGCACGCATAGTGGCAGCCAGATTCCTCATGGAAATCTCTGCAGGCTCTGCAAAATGGTTTATACTGCTCAACCATGTTAGCGGCCTCTATCTGATGAGGAGGCCTCTGCTCATGGTTGGGAGGCTTTCTTTGCCAAGTTGGCTTGGCAGGAAAGGTTCTAGGAGCAGGCTGAGTTTGAGTTCTTTCAATTGTTATCACCCTATTTTGTATCTCCTTCAACTGCGCTAAGTGTTTTTGTTCTGCTTCCTCCATATTTTTCTTCATCTCCCTCTTCATTTCAATCATCTGCTTTTCATAGGCATCCTTCATAGCTGATAAAGGATCCTTGTCTTTAGGTTCATTAATTTTCAAAGGAGTCGAAGACCTTGAATAACCCTGGAGGTTAGATTCACTAGATGACTGCATGTTCAAATCAATTTTAATTGCCATTTCCTGAGCTTGGAGCAAGTTAGCAAACTCCTTGTCTCTGATCTGGTATTGCATTTTGCCACTAAGTGCCTCAATGTAATAGACCAGAATGGTTGGTGCAGTTGGGGCATAAGCAGTAGGGATGGCCTTTGACAATTCAGTGAACCTAGTACTGAACTCGTCCATTGTTTCCATATCCTTCTTTTATATGTTGGTCAGGGACGCAAGTTGATGGCCAGGTTCTTTCTTTTCACTGATTTTGTTGGTGAAAGCGGTTTTGAAAGTAGCTAGAGTATCAAAAGCATTATCTGGTAAATTGTTATAACAATCGCTGGCCTTTCCATCCAAAGATAGAGCAAATAACTTCATGTATACGTCATCATGTTGGCTAACAGGATCACTGACATAAGCATTGATGCACCTAGAAAAGTTCCTGAGATGCATGGCGGAGGTAGTGGCATCAGTGCCGATATACATCGGGAGCTTCTCGACAGCTTTGTCTGGAAAACGGTGGGGTTGACCTGCAATCTAAGAAAAGTCGAGCTGAGTAAAATACTGACCCATTATGTCGGAAACAGAGGTATTAGTTTCTAAAAATAAACTATGGATATCTGATAAAGACTGAGATACAAGATCGTCAAGGATCCTACGAGAAGTAAGTTTATTTAGCCTTCTCCTATAAACCTTTTCAGGCTCAAGGATAAACCTAACTAAACCTTCAGAGTTTCCTCTGGTTAAATACCTTGGTAAAATTAATGATAGTGGAGTCGCCAGATGGATTTCAAGTCTAACATCAGTGAGGTGATTGAACTAAAAATCTATCGAAAAGGTAAAAACTAGAAAAAATTAAGATCGTCCAGGAACAAAAAAATTGTCCCCGGCAACGGCGCCAAAAGATGTTGTCCCTCCGATTGCACACCAGCAGCAGAAACTTTCTGAAAGTTGTCTCCTCACTTAGGAAAGTGGGATAGGTTTGACCTTGGGGGCAAGCACAGAGCTAGGTACTGTCACCTACTCCTAGCTCCTCAGTTTAGGCTAACTCCTAACGAAGCCAAGGGGGGTAGTCCCTAACAAAGAGTTTTCTAAGGCTCAATGTGGTTAAAGTGTTTTAGTTGGTTACGGATGCGGATGGGTGTTGTTTAGGAGTTATTATGATTAGAAGTGTTTATTTATTATGAGTATGACACATAAATCAAAAGCAATCCACGTTGCTAGCAGGAGATTAAAAGATAAGAATGATTCCAGACTTAGCTAATTATGCATTCACAGATAGAGATTATAACAAACCACAGACAATTGATCAAAATAAGATAATTATGCAGATTAACAAAGGACTAGTGCCTTATGGAGTCAAAATACTGAAATGCGCAAGAAAATTAAATAACAAGTCCAGAAATCAAACTAGTTAATATTAGGTTGTGCGAGTGCTCTTGGTAGATTTTAAGAATTTTAGGTGCTCTTAATTAGGGTGTCAACGAAGGTTTGTCAAAAAAGTTGGGAGAATATTCCAAGTTCACTCCGTTGAAGACATGTCGAGCCCGCCCAGTATCCCAAGCTGGTATCGCAGAGATTGACCAGCTAGCTGAGAAGCTTAGACGGCGGGGTTTCCAGCGCCTCTACTAGGAAGTACTTTCGAAAATTCCCTACAACGCCGGTGCGTTGGTTACGGGGTTTTAAATTTTATTAAGTTATTCTTGCAAGATTAGAGATTCAGTGTCGTTTCTGGGTACTCCGATTTTGAGGTCGGTCAGAGCATGCTCCGACAAGGAGAGAACGAAGTTAATTAATTAGGGGGTGTGTGTTACAAATTTTATTAAATCAATTGATTAAGACTCTCCGACAGAGAGCGCTCTTGACCCCGTCTTATGACAGTGGTTCAAGAGACTTAGCTAGTCTAAGATGCCTAATGCAGGGGTATGCAGTTCTAAGAATGCTCTTCGATAGAGAGTGCTCGACTTGTGCTACTGCAAGTTCAAGAGACATAATTAATTCGTTAAACTTAAAAGAGATAAAAAAACATAAAAATCTAACTACCCAAGAGTCTCTTTCAGGCTTTTTAGGGCCCTAATAGGGAAAGCAGGGGGGTAAGTAAATAGAAAATAAATTATGCAAAGTTTAAGTAAACAATCAAATCAACATTTTCTTCATTTTCAAAACATAAACTAACATATGTAAGATTATGCAATTATCCTATCCTATTCTACCATTAGCAGTTTATTTAAACAAAAAAGAAAAAAAAAGCATGAAAATGGGACAATATAAGCTTCCCCCAAATGGGGGAAGAGGGGTGTGGGAGCTGTAATCCCACTCGCTCTTTATTAATTTTTACAATTTTTTTGATGACTTTGCTTTTGCCTTTTCCTGAAAGAACAGGGAGAGAAAGGGATGGAAAGAAGAGGGAAAATTTGTCATTTTTGTTCTTGCTTGCTTCCTTGCTTGCCTTTAGCCTTTGGGCTTCTCTCAATTCTTCCTGCAAGTAAGAGCTTTAAACAATTCAAACGTTATATGTTAATCCAAAATTAAAAACATAAAACAACCAACTAAGCTCTCAAAGAGGGGTAAAAACAAGCGATGAAAGATGAGGAAAGAGAGAGGACAAAGGCCAAGAAAAGGGAGAGAAAAGGTAAAAAGGAGGGCTGTCCAAAGGCAAAAAGAGGGTTGTAAAACAGTAAGAAAAAAGGCAGCAAACAATAAAAAGAGGGCATGTCCAAAAGGCAAGAAAGAGGGCTGTCCAAAAGGTGAAAAAGAGGGTTGTCCTAAGGCAAGAAAGAGGGCAGCAAACTGAATGAAGACAAAGGAAAAGAGGGCAGCAAAGAGGAAGGAGGAAAAGCAAGTCAAGTAAGGCAATAAAAGAGAAGCCAAAAGATGGAAAGAGGTAAGCCAAGGCTTCCTAAGTAACCGGTAACCAAAGTACAAACTTAAAGAAGATTTTATGAGATGGAACTTGAAGCAAACAACAACTCCTAAAGCCTCCTTCTTGGAAAAATCCAAGTTATTGTAGATCCTGCAGAGAAAACAGCGTTAAAAGAAAAACGTGTGATCTTGAAGATAAGCTAGATGCAACCGAGCTCACACCCTTCTCCAAGATGGTAGATCCTGTCCAAGATCAAAACACTTCAAAAAAACCCAGTGAGATCAATCAACTAGCATGCTAAAAAATATGAAGATTCATCAACATTAATATAACTGAATATGTCTTGCTCATGAAATCTTAAATAAAATAGCACAATCAACCAACTTATCAACTGTAAATGGAAGATTTTACGTTCTAAACACTAGACTTCTAAAACTAATTGATCAGATCATATTTGAGCATTTAAAATGAAATAGATGGACAGAAATCACCTCACAAAATTCATTCACCACAAGTACTGAGCTGCATGGACCTCCAAAGTCTTGATTTTATTCCAAATATGAGCATAAGCAATTACAAATTCTTATAGAGTAAGTTTACAATCAAAGATCCATCCCCATATAGCTAAAGAAGCCTCTATTTATACAATGAGAGAAGAACTAAAACCCTAAAACCAGACCTAACCGGATCGGCACATAACTGAGAGCTCCAAACCGAAACTGAAGAGTTAAGGGTGAGGGGAGGCCTCCACCTAGGCAAGGTGCCCCCACTCCAACCCTAAGCACTGAAACAAAGCCATTAATGATCCCACACGTGTGATGACGCCCTCATGAGGAGAGAGGGGCATGAGCAGAAGAGAGGGGCATGAGCAAGCTAAGGAAGGCGTGAGCTAGGTAAGGAGGAGCCACACCTAGGTCTAGGGGAGCCACTGCCAATAGATCATAATGTAAACATCAGTCCCTACCTCGATCAAATCATCAAACCAATGAGTGCTCTCCATCTCATCCAATTCGAGAGTTTAGTTGGAGATGACAAAACCGTTAACTAAATATATCTTTAATGCTCACTGAATGCTCACTGAAGCTGAGTTATGATAACTCCAATCATCATAAATGCCCATTGACATGTCACACTGCATTTCATTTCACTGAATTTGGATTAATTTGGAGAGTTCTGGATTTTCTCCAAAATAATCAATTTTTTCCCCAAAAATGACTTTTTTGAGAAAATATGCGTTATGTGTCCGATTGATGATCTAAAAGTTGGATCTGACTGGCTGGCCGATCAAGAATGATTTTTGGCTTAAGGTTAGAGCCTTCTATCACTGAATTCGAGATCCGGATGACTAACTTATTACAAAATGAATTTTTCCATTTAATTTATGTAAAAATTTAATTAAAAACTTAGGGAAATAATTAAAAAATTAAAAAACTAAAAAACAAAATTTTAAAGCATCTGCTAAAAAAATTTCGAAAAAATTTTAAGGGTATTAATGACTTAGGACATGACCATGCTCTATTTTAATAATGCATAGTAGGTTTATATACACTTAGTTGGGCTATAATAACCCCCCAAGGCCCAGAATTCAAAATCAGGCATTCCAGCTTTGGAGGAAGCGGGAAAAAACTTCGTCAATTATACTCGGCTATAGGCAAAGCATAATTGTCAAGGGCAAAAAACTCCCTAGAATACCTTAGTTGAGATTCTACGTCTTAGGAGACCGAACCACTCAAAACACCCTACTAGCACATTTTATTGCAAACCCCGTGGGGCCATGGTCAAAATTATTCAAATAAAAAACCGGCTAGCCAAAATTGGCTAGACATAAAGACGGATCAACTGATACACTGGAATCAAACATTGGACATGTTTGTCAATCGGCAGCTCCTCGAGTAACCCAACTATGGTACAAAAATGTTGGTAATAGTATGGACCCTAAACCTGCAAATAAAACTCCTTCATTAAGCTTCCATGAGAGGTCTGAATGGCCTCTCCATCAACCAACTTGGAAAAGAATCCAACTCCCTTGAAATTGGTTCACATGCAAGGAGAGTGAACACTCACTGTGCAATGGACAAGCAAAAGCTCTCCAAAATGCCAAAGGCCAATTAACAAATGATCAAAAGCTATTCGCATTCCTCATGACATCCTTTTATTAACTTCATGAGGCCTCCTGCCCGCACGGGTGTGGCTCTTTGGCGGTTCCGTTGTAATGAAGTTGTTTGTAAATTGGAGGTCATGAGATCAATCCCACCCGGGTTTACCTGTGTCCCATGTCTTGCGGCGGGTGTGGGGCACCTAGGGTTATAGTGGTAGCGGGAATGGATCCCTGGACCCCGTGTCACGCGAGTACCAGCCCGGCCCCAGTTGCCGATTCCCCTAGTCAAATAAATATTAAAAATAAAAATAAAAATAAAAAATAAAAAAATAAAACTTCATGAGGCCTCCTAAGGTCGAATTTCCCTCCATGAGCTTCCTCCAACTCATCTTAGTGGTTTAGTAACTCTCATGACACTTGTCTTCCTCTCCATGCTCCAATTCTATCCCCAATTCGAATGGATGCCTCTAACTCCCAAATTCGATCTCTTGGTGGCTATTTTTAGCCCTGACATGTAATATTTATCATATGTCAGCAATCAAGTCTAAATTTGTCATACTTGTCATAAAATCTCCCATCATATGTTGTCATAGAGTGCATAGAGTCTACTTCCAAGTGGCACACCTTGTCTTCTAGTCTCTTCCTCTTCCATGGTTGTTACCGTCCTTTACCAATTCGGATTCCTTGCCTCATTATATGATATTTGACACCACATAACCATCCAATAATGTTACATTACCCATGTGTTCGAATTTGGATTAATATCATGCCAATTGCGGGGAATCTAGTCACCCAAAGGCTCCACAAGCTTCCAAGTGTCTTCATGAACCCATGCCACCTTATTTTCTTAGCATTTATCATTTATGTGACCCATTCAAATGTGAGTATGGTAAACTAAAGTTCTTTTGGGTACCATAGCCCCTTATTACAAAATTTATGTCTCCATCTCAACTTAGGAACTAGTAGGTTGGTCAAACATTATTTGCACATAGTCTTATTTGGAAATTATTTAATTGGGGACATGACAAATTCTCAATGCCCATACTAAGCAATGGGTTCTGTCTGCTAAATGGGTAATTTGAGCCTTGGAGGACCAAGAAGCTTAGAAGGTGATACTAAGGAATTGCATTACACAAGATGACGCTTATGATAAGCATTTTTTCTCAAACCTTAGCTTTAAAAATCGCATCCTCATCTCGAACCCTGGGAGGTTGATGGGCCATTATTAAGGTGAAAGGGCAGCAACTGGTGACTAAGCCTCTCCTTCAATGAACAGAGGTCTCTAGTACTAATAGAGAATAAGAAGCTGCGAGTTGAAACTCCTTGGTTCTTGGCCTTAAGACTTTCCAACAGAGGAAGTGGTGGAGAGATTGCCCCCAAACTCTCTTCTCTTCAAACTGAGAGCTAAATCCCCACAAAAATGGTGGAAAGGTTGACAGTGAAATGTATCAAGAGATTTCCTCAAGTATAATCCAATTTATAACTATCTTTAGAAAGCGAAGAGGAAACCTTTAGATACACCTTTAAATAATCTTTGGGAACTTAAGTCCAAGGCTCAAGCAAACTACTTGGCTTTTCAGGATAAGGTATGTCTAGAAATCTCTCATGGAACCCAAGAAAACCTTTTTCATCTGGCCCATCATCTTAGGATGCCTTTTTGTAGCCATTGTCTTGTTCATCTTGAAGTTGTCAATCATAAATGTCCATTTTGTAGTAGACCAAAGTCACTTAACCATTTATTATGGTTCTTGTAAACTCCCAAACCTGCACTTCAAACCAGTAGCTCATGTTAGCCTTCTTCATGGAATTTACATCCTTTCAGAAGATAATATTTGCTTAGAAAAAAGGACACTTTCATAAGTGCATTGTGGCACATCTTTCAAGCATGATCATTGCCTGATGTTCTACATCTTTCAGTGATAATTCAGATTGATTTCCAGCGTTGACTTGGCCATATCAGACACATTCCAAAGTGCACCAGCAATGGACTTCAAGTCTAAGAGGTAGCTTACTCCCTCAGCTAAGTCAAGAATACACTTCAGGTTCTTGTTCGACTCCCAAACCTGCACTTTGAATCACAGCTCATGTTAGCCTTCTTCATGGAATTTACAGCCTTTCAGAAGATAATATTTGCTTAGAGAAGGGCACTCTCATGAGCGCATTAGGCCACGTCTTTCAAAGATGGCCATTCCCTGCTGTTCTCCAACGTTCAGAAATTATTCAGATTGATTTCCAGTGTTGACTTGTCACATATCAGACATATCCTGAAGTGTACCACCATTAGAACTCATGTCTAAGAGATAGCTTACTACCTAAGCTAAGTCAAAAATACATTTGCAGACTTCACAGAATTTACTTGGATGACAGGCAAGCTCAGATTTGACTTCCTTCTGGCACAATTCTTGAGATCCAAGATGAGACAAATCAGCCTTGAAGGTAGGCACTCCAGTTCAGTCTGTCGCATAATGACATCTGATGCTAGTTGTGAGGAAGAAGGGAGCCTCCTTTGTGAGGGTTTGTTACTGTCTTTTAGGGAGAATTTATCCTCTTGTTTCTAGAAACTTTTATCACTTTTCCTAGTGCATTTGCTGTTAATTATGTAGAAATTTCACCTACAAACTAGATTCACCCTTGTAGGGATTTCGTCAAACACTTAGCCAAACTCTGATTTCTGTCTCCAATAAAACTTCAACAGTAATGCATTTAAACCAAAGACATTCAACTGTACTTTATGAACAGAAATACAAATGACTAAGAACTCTGCAACGGAAATAAATGAACAGTGAACAAGTATTCAAATACACATTTGACACAAAGATATTTGGGCAATGCCCCTGGATAAACCCCAAAGAGAAAACCAGTACAAAAGAAACTTTATTAATGAGCTCACGGGAAATAAATTTTTGGGTTTACAGGAGTACAATGATACAATCAGCAATAATTACAGCGCTGTATTTATCTCTAGTTATGTGCCTTAACCTCGATTTCTGTGCCAGCAAAGAGTATGGCTGTATGGCCTCTTGTACAACCTGTCTCACTCCAAACTGTGCCAGATTGCTGTATGGTACAGAAAGGTACAGTACAGGCCTGCAGCAATAAATGCAACTTATAGAAAATCGTGCCACTCACTGTCTCAATTTCTGTGCACTAAAACACTGCTATACGGCCAGCAAATCTGCAGTATGGCCCTCATAAATGTGTTGTATGGACTGTCTATTAAATGCTGTAGCTTTCTTGGGATGTGTGCCCCCTATTCTCCTTGGGATTTGTGCCCTTACTGCTGCTCCTCTTCCTTCCTTTCAGCTCTTCACCCAAAAATCTTTTTTGAATAATGTGTCTCTCCACTCTCCTTGAGTCTTTAATTTCTCTAATGACCCTTCAGCTACCTCCAAATCTCAACGGTCAAGATTAGATCTTAGCCTCACTAGATCTATGGTTGTGACTTAATCTCTCATTGAGATGGCTTAAATCACTTAAGTCACTCAAACTATATAAAAAGTCACTTTAGTAATTAAAATCAAAGTTATCAGAACCGAACCAGTGGTCGAATCGGCTGACCCCAAGAACTGGAACAGACCAAAGCCGGAAAAAAAAACGGATCAAAAAACCAATCCACCAAAAATACATGAAATATTCAAATTTTGAAAAATTATATGTGTGTGTGTGTGTGTGTGCGCGCGCACGCATCCTTGTGAATTCAAACCATTATACACAAATTTGCAAAGTTTCTCATGTATATACCAAATAAGAGTTCATAGAACCAAAATAGCACTGAGTGCAACCATGTCTGAATCAAGATTCAAAATACATCAATAGAAAGGCTCTAAATGGCCTATAGAATCCATATCTACCAAAAAAATGGATCATGTATGTATTTTGCTAGGTGCCATACTGAGCATATTTGATATTTCGCCAAAACCATATGTCTAACAGGCCGAGGACACTGTTGTTGCTGAAAGGGTTGTTTCAAAGCTACTGTAACAAATTGTCCCCTTGGAATATACACAGTTAGTTCAAAATTGGTGTTAGGCTTGTTCAAAGCCTCTTTACTGCTATAGATAACAATTGTTAGGTGCATTTTATTGCTGTTATGAAGATAATAGATATAACCAGGACTGCTGTAGGTGCTCAGCATACTCTTTCAAGGCTGCTACACTACATGTTCGAATTTTTGCAACTTCGGAAGTTATTCTTAATGTAATTTTAATGTAATGTACCTCCTACGGGAGATTATTGATGTAATTAAGCATGTAAACCCTTGAAAAAATCAATGTAAACCTTGGGGAATAATTACACAAGAAAAAGAATTAAATAATGTTTTTTAATCTTTCCCCAAGACAAGTCAGCTCAGTTAGGGAAAAAGTCAATTTTGTTAAGTGTATAAATAAAGAGGCCATGCGCCTCATTTGGACACACACTAAGCCCAAGCAAGTTCACCTAGCCAAGGAGAAGTTCGCTACACCAGTAAAGTGAATTGTTTTCTAGGGTTTTCTCTTAAAGAGATTTTCTTCTTTCTCTCTCTCTCATTCTTATACTCTATTCTCGGAATTGATCATCTCTGTACGAAAGTTACTGGGTTTTCTCTTAGCGAGATTTTCTTCTTTCTCTCTCTCATTCTTATACTCTGTTCTCGGAATTGATCATCTCTATACGAAGGTTACTGGGTTTTCTCCCTATTCGATTTCCCAAGATAAACTCTTGTGTTCTTTGTTTTTGTGCTTTGTCTTTCTTCTAGTGATCAAATTGTTTATCTGCAATTAAGTTATATTGTTATAATTGTGTGAAACTCTAACATGGTATCAAAGAAGTTCTAGAAGAAGCCATTACCAGAAGCTAAGGCTTGAAATTCTGAGACCTTCCCTCATCAATTCAAGAGAAAAACTGACTTGGAAACTTCGCTCCAAGGAAGGCGCATCCTTTGGTGAAGGAAAAATCGAATTCCGAGAAGTTTCGTTTTTTACCTAATTTCGCAACCACCACACTTACTGTAGAAATTAGGGTTTCAAGTTTTGTGTTGCTCAGTCTACTAATTTGGCTCGACCTCGCCTTCTCTCAACTCGCCTTGATAGGGTGCATCTACCTATGAGGTCAGTTTCACAAGATTCCAAACTTCATTACAGACTCTCCTTATAAAGTAAAGCTTGGAGATGACTATCAATATCCCATCAAAGGAATGGGAGAAGCCTTTTACAAATTGGACTCAGGGAAGTCTGTTAGAATATAATCCGTCGAGATTATATATTGTGTAAATAAATAAAGAAATCTGAATAATTATGTAGGAAGCCGAAAAGGCTGGGCGGAAGGTGAAACACAACCGTCATATGCATTGTATAAATATAAGCATTAGCAAAGGAATAATATTGAATCGGGAGTTATTACCTATCAGTGGTATCAGAGCCAAGTTCATAACTCCTGCCTGCATGCCTGCCATTCTGTTTGCCTGTTGCCAGTCTGCTCATTCATTTGCCCTTTCCTCAATCTACAGATTGCATGCATTGGTGCATGCGCTGGCTGCTCCACGCTCTTGAGAAAGGCTCCTTCTACTAATTTATTTTTTGGCTGCCTGCCCCGTTAGTCTTCCTCTGCGTGTGTTTTTATTACATCCCTGTGATAGTCCCATCCTACTACCATTACAACTTTGTCTCGCTTCAGGTTCATTGAATTCAAAGTCTTGTAGATCCCTTTTTTATCTGCAACCCATTTACATGATTATTATTCGCGTAAATTATTGCACATTTTAGAAAAACCCTTCGAGCAGCAAGTTCTTGTTCGAAACGATCTCTTCCCTCTGGAGACAGATTGGGAAGCTCAATTCATATGAATTCATTTAGAAGCTCAACGAACTTCGTCTTCATGTAATGTTGGTGGCGTTCGCGAAGAGCTGCAAACGTTTCTTTGTAGACGCACTCGTCGCAATCACTGATGAAGACACGACATCCAGTGCATCTTATTCCATAACTTTTATATATAATTTTATAGGAAGGATCTTGACTTTGTTGTTGCGGCGGTTGCTGCTCCATAGCCTGCAAGCATTAATATTATATCTCAACATTGTGTCAGGAGTTGCGAACTCGTGGAGGTAGAACGATTTTCTTGCAATATTAGATATAACCGTTGAGGAATGCGTAATACCTAACCCTAATTGGATTGCATAATACCTAACAGAGCTAAAGAACTTCAATATGGCTCTGTCAATTTTTCTGTATGAGCTACAGAGAACAGCTATTGTTCTGCTAAAGTTTTCAGTGCTTGTCGTGGAGTTGGTCTCCGAAATTGCCTATTGTATACCAAGATTCAGCGTTGAAGAATAATGCTGCGTTGAAGAGTTGCGGCCTATTGCTTCTGCGTGAATGCGTTGAAGGTTTCTGCGTGAATGCGTGGAGCGTGGAGGTAAAACCTTTTTTGCTGGTTGAAATGGACCGTGACTGCAAAATATCTGCGTGAAGTGACTGATATACATTGCGTCGAAGACTGCGTTGAAGACTACTGTGAAGATTGCTTTGAGATTGCGTTGTGATTGTATGCTGCGTATTGAAGAGGAGACTGCGTTGAAAGTCTGTGGAAACCCTAATTTTCAGCTTGTAGTGTGTGAGCATCCTCCAGTTTGTGAAAATTGCGTGGATACCTACCTTCTCTTTGTGTGGAGGCTTGAATTCGTACTTGAGAATTTTACACATCGTTCCTTCCCATAAGTTCAGCGTGAACTGTGGGGAAGCGTTGAAGCAATTGTGCGAGCTGGTCAGAAAGTTGGCGAGGGCCAGTTATAAACCCTAGACTGCTGCGTGCTGCATTGGAGCTGTGAGCTTTCTATATGCATTGAACTGACTGAGAATTGTGCATGAAGTCTTTCTGGAATTGTCTGCAAATATTTTCATATTTATGATGAGTCTGTTGTATGAGCTGTATATATGCTGCTTCTTGTTTCCTGAACTTGGCAAATGAGCTATGACTGCTGCATTTTACTTGTACACTTTGTTGTGTATTTAATGAGCTCTTGATTGCTACTTGATACTGTGTGGAAGATATATGTTGCTGCTGGTGTATATCGTATATTGGAGAACCCATTGAATGATACATGTTGTTGGTGTTTTGAGCTGTAAACCTAGACTGCTGCAACATCCACTTGAAGATTGAAGTTGTGACCACATTCTACGTGAAAGGAGATTGCTGAGACTGCCCATCTTATTGACAGCATATTTTCTGTGTCATTGTATCATTTTTAAAACTTGAAGTTGAGATATTAAGATTGTAACTCACCTTGGCAGAGACTGTAGACCTGCAAGGTTATTATTTTTCTATTTCTCTTTGTCATTATTGTAAATTACACTAACAGTTGCAAAAGATGCAATCTTTGTCATCAATAGTTGGTGCCACTCTCTTTGGCAAAGAGAGAGGCAGAGGAAGAAGAAACTTCAGAGGCAGAGGGGGCAGAAACAACTTCAGCAAAAGATCAGATCTGCAGTGCAAGCGTTGTGGAAAGACTGGGCACACATCAGATCAGTGTTGGGCTTCATGGGACTCCATCAAAGACAAGCATAACCAGAAGAAAGATGATAATAAAAACCAAGATGCTAGTAAATCTTCTGATTCTGCTCATTGTATTGTTGCACATTGTAATCTTGAATTAATGAAATGACTTCACTTTCATCTTACAAAGATTGTTGGTTGCTTGATACTGGTGCAACATCACACATGACATTTAGAAAAGATTGTTTTGAAGAACTTAATGAAACAATAGATGGCATAGTTTACTTTGCAAATAAGTCAAGTCTTAAACCAAAGGGAATGGGCACCATTCAACTGAAGATGCCTGGATTCCCTGATTTCTTGTTGAAGAACGTTCTCTACCTTCCAGAGTTGCAGAGAAGCCTGCTGTCCATGGTGGAGATTCGACAGCAAGGCCATTCCATCCACATGTTTGATGGAATCGTAGAAATAAGAAAGTCCTCTGACAACCAAGTCATCATGACTGGATACGAAGATGGGAAGCTGCTGAAGCTAAAGGGTTCATCTGCAAGAGTTCAGAACTATGCCTACCTCTCTCAGCATGGAGAAGGTAATTTGTCATCTAGTTCATTGTGGCATGCAAGATTTCGTCATCTAAATTATAACAGTCTTCATTTGTTGAGAAAGAATGGTATATTTGGTTTGCCCACCATTCCCAAAGAGAAGAACAAATGTGATGCATGTATATTAGGGAAACATAGTAAGCTGCCATTCCATGAATCTAATTTCAGAGCAAGTAGGAAATTAGAATTAGTACATTCTGATTTATGTGGCCCAATGCCAACACCTTCAGCAAATGGGAATAAGTATTTTATGACATTTGTTGATGACTACTCAAGAATGTGCTGGATTTACTGTTTAAATACAAAATCAGAAGCATTTCAAACATTCAAAGACTTTCATGCATTGATAGAAAAACAAGCACAATCAAAAATTGGTACACTTCGTACTAATAATGGGAAAGAATACACTTCAAATGCTTTTGAAGATTATCTTCGCCAACATGGAATTGCACATCAGACTACAATTCCCTATAATCCTCAACAAAACGGTGTAGCAGAAAGAATGAATAGAACCATAATGAATATGGTTCGCTCAATGATGTTTTTTATGAATGTAAAACTAATGTTTTGGGGTGATGCAATAAAATGTGCAGCATATTTGAGAAATAGAAGTCCCTCAAATGCTCTTGATAACAAGACTCCACATGAAATGTGGTT
>LPNX010177341.1:36028-61984 GCA_001517045.1 Pseudotsuga menziesii
ATTAAGAGAGGGATTGTTAGAATATAATCCGTCGGGATTATATATTGTGTAAATAAATAAAGAAATCTGAATAATTATGTAGGAAGCCAAAAAGGCTGGGCGGAAGGTGAAACACAACCGTCATATGCATTGTATAAATATAAGCATTAGCAAAGGAATAATATTGAATCGGGAGTTATTACCTATCAAAGTCTATGAAGATGAAGGAAGTCTTATATGTCCTAGAATTGAAAAAGAATCTTCTTTCTATCTCAACTCTGGATAAGAAGGGCTTCAGAGTTGCTTTTGTAGATGTAGAAGTACTTATGTGGCCAAAAGGAAAGACAATAGATGATGCATTTGTGATTGGAGTAGAAGGAGGACTTTACAAGCTAAAGGGGCATACAGACTCAGCCCTAACAACAAGTACAATCAACCCATGTGAATTATGGCACAGAAGACTTGCTCATGTGAACTACAAAGCACTACCAATTGTGAGCAAGGTTGTCACAGGTTTACCAGAAATTCAAGTCAATCATGAACTAATTTGCAAAGGATGTGCTCAAGGGAAGAACACCAAGAACCCATTTCCAAGCAGCAACAGTAAAGCAAAAGAATCTTGGATATTGTTCATTCAGATGTATGCGGTCCAATGTCAGCCACTTCACTAAGAGGGTATGTGTATTATGTTTCTTTTATAGATAACTACTGGCACAAGACTTGGAATTACTTCCTGAAAGGCAAAGATGAAGTATTTGAAAGATTCAAAGAATTCAAGGCTCTTGTGGAAAAATTATCTAAAAAGAAGATCAAGACCTTGAGATCCAACAATGGAGGAGAATTCACTTCCAATGAATTCAAAGATTTCTGCAAGGAAGCTGGGATTAAGAGGGAGCTCACCATACCCTATAATCCTCAACATAATGGAGTAGCGAAAAGAAAGAATAGAACCATTATGGAAGTTGGGATTCATGACCAAGGCTTACCCATGCACCTATGGGCTGAAGCAGCTAGAACCGCCATATATGTTCAGAACAGAATTGCTCATAGTGCTCTTGGGAACGAAACTCCAGAAGAGATGTTTACCAAGGAGAAGCTTGAAGTCAGCCACCTAAAATATTTTGGTTGTCTTGTGTTTATACATGTTCCCAAGGAGAAAAAACAAAGTTGGACCCTTCCGAAAAGAAGGGAATATTTGTTGGATATAGTGATCAGTGGAAAGCTTATAGATGTACATTATGTTGACTAAATTGCCGCTGATGCCAACAGTGCTTGGTGAAGGCCTTATTGGTGTCGGTCATAGGTCAAGACACCTTTTATGTTGGTCTTGGTACCACTCATGTTGGGTGCAATGGTCTTGGAGCCCTTTGTGGAGCCCTGGTTGTTTTGTACTGGTTGTGTCCTGGTCAGAGTCAAAGGAGTCCTTTTGTAGTTGTCTAAGCCCAAGATTGAAGCCCTTGGAGGCCTTGGGACAATTGCAAAATCCCTGGTTACCCAGTGTTTTGGTAGAGTCACCCTAAAGTGTTTTTTGGTCCCCTCTGAAGTCTATTTGATGTACCTCCTGGTTTTTGTTGTGGTCATGTGGTGTTTTGGTTTTGAAACCCTCACACTTTTGACTTGTCTCCTCACTTGATGTCATAGCTTAATGGTAAAGCCCATGTCCTTGACAAATAGAAATGACCCATTCTGTGGTCATTTAATACTTGTTGAAGTTTTTGAAGGGTTCGTACACATACTTGTTGGTCTTCTTGTGAGGTCCAGAATATGGTGTTGTAACCCTTGTTAAAACCCTTGAGGTCCTTGGTGCAATTGATGGAAGTCCAACTTTGAACAAGCCCTTGATAACATGCTCATGAAGCTCTTGTAGAAGTCCTCTTGCACTTAATGTTCACTTGTGTATTTGGTGGCATGATGTGCATGTTGTTGGAGCTTACAATGATCATGGACATGCATGATGTGGTCTTGACATGGCTTAAACTCATTCAAATGGTGAACATGGCTCCTTTGAAGCATTTGAAGTCGTCCTTAAAATTGATGACATGACAGCACAATTAAAAGGGATCAAAAATCATTCAAATGGATCTCAATCATTCATGTTTAAGTCTCAAGGTCGACCCAGGCAAAAGAAAGGTAAAACGACCCCAAAAGAAGGAAAGGATTTCTACAACTTGTAAGTCAGCTCCCACACAAAAATATAAAATAAAGCTTACTTGTTTAAAGAAGTCATCCCAGATTGAAGTACTATAACTCTCCTCCACGTTGAAACAATATATATACAAGAAACTTCCACCTTCCAAACGATGTGTTATGAGCTCTGATTTTCGGAGAACTGAGGCAAACATTTTGTGGGTAAAAAGAGAGTTTACAGGCAGCAGCAGAGAATTTTGTTGAAGTTTTTTTATCTCTGATATTTTTTGCCTGCCATAGTCTATGCTTTGGGGTTACAAGAGTATCATAGTTTGAGTTTTGAAGAGGTTATCACAGTCTGAAGGTTGAGCTGACAGCCACAGACCCAAACTTTTGAGGAGGTTACAGCTGTCTCAGTTTGCAGTCCGAAGCTTTGAAAAGTTTACCAGCAGTTGACAAGTTCCCTTTTGTCAACTTTACGGAGGTACATCTCCCAGTTCTGAAGGTGTGGTTATAGTCACAATTGCAAGGGTCCATCTCAACATAAAGGTTATCTTGTTCTATGATGGTAATGTATAATATAGCCTTAGGACTTAATCATAAAACCAAGCAATGCATTTGACATAACAGATTGACAGAGATGTATTAACAGAGACATGTGTGATATATATATATGTTCAGTAGTGTATGATAACGTACAGTGACTGCTATGTATGAGCACAGTGGTGTGTGATGATAAACAATGATGTATATGCATAGTAACATATATGCACAGTGATGGGGGATGATATACAGTGACATATACATGTAAAGTGAAAATGATGCAATGATGACAATGACATATGACAGTGATATGCCTTGACAGTGTTTGACAGTGATTTGATTGATATAGAGCAACTGATTTGACAGAGATGTAACTTTCATGAAATACTTATACAATTACAGGATTATGAGCAATGTCAATGTGCAGTGGGAATAAGCAGTGGTTATGAGCAGTGATGATGAGCAAAGGATAAGAGCAGTGTAATTGATCAGTATTGACAGGTCCACAGGTTCAGATCTCTTCTAGGGTGGGCAGGTGGTGCTAGGGCTCATAGTTGTAGCTGTGATCTGAGTTGTTGAAGCAGCTCGAAGCCTTAGGGGTTGGAGCCCCATCCAATTGTATCTAGTAAAGTTGAATAAGAATTGTAATTCCAGTTGTTACTGGATCAAATCTTACTATAAAAGGCTTCCGTGGTTTTTCCCCCAAGGCTTGGGTTTCCACGTAAAAATTTTGTGTATTGTGCATCTTGTTGTGATTTTTATATGATGATGATGTGATGATGTGATGATGTTATATTGATGAATCAAATGAATTAATTGTCCTTAAGTTGCTCTGAATAACAGTTAAAATTATTGTACACTGATTCACCCCCCCTTCTCAGTGCACCTGGGTGACCAACACATTCCAGGTTTTCGCCAGATCAAAATCAGAAGAGATGTTATATTTGATGAAGATGCAGCTTTCAGTAAGTCCAAAAAGAACCATGCAGATGAAGATCAAGAAGAAGAACATGAAGCTCCCAGAATGCTAGTCCGCAATGTTGAAGAAGAACCAATACCAGAAGACCATGACATGGCAGAGCCTCAAAGGCCTATGGAGATGATCTCACAGAAAAGAAGACCAGCTTGGGCTCGTGATGTCATTCAAGGTGCGGAAAAATATGGAGCTCCAAAAGGAAGCAAGAGATCAAGGATCTATTCCAGCAATGTGGGCTTGATGTGTAATCTTGTTGATACAGAACCTACCTGTTTTGAGGAAGCTACAACGAAGAAGGAATGGATAGATGCAATGCTCAAAGAATACCAATCTATCATAAAGATGATGTTTGGGATGTGGTACCAAGACCAAGAGAGAAGTCAATTGTTTCTTCAAAATGGATATTCAAGACAAAACATTCAGCAGACGGAAGTATCGAGAAGTACAAGGAAAGATTTGAAGCTCGAGGATTCTCACAAAAGGAAGGAATTGATTATGAAGAGACTTTTGCACCAGTAGCAAGATATACCTCAAGTAGAATTGTTCTTGCCTTAACAGCCAAGATGAAATGTAGGCTACACCAAATGGATGTAAAGACGACATTTCTAAATGGTGTGATAGAAGAAGAAGTATGCATTGAACAACCTCCAGGTTTGAAACCCATTACAGAAATTCACATGTCTGTAGATTGAAGAAAGCACTATATGGGTTAAAGCAAGCACCCAGAGCGTGGTATGGCAGAATTGATGGATTCCTGATGAGATTGGGCTTTACCAAGAGTAAAGCAGATCCCAACCTTTACTATAAGGTTGTCAATGAAGGTCTTATGATTCTATTGTTGTATGTTGATGACTTATCCCTAACAGGCAAGGAGAAGCTCATTGATGAATGCAAGAAGAAGCTTACTAAAGAATTCGAAATGAAAGATCTTGGCATGATGCACTACTTTCTCGGTCTTGAAGTAAGGCAGTTCCTAGATGAGATATTCCTAACCCAAGGAAACTATGTTGTTGAAATATTAAAGAGATTTGGGATGCTAAATGGCAAAGCTATGAACACTCCAATGGTGACTAACTTGAAGTTGTTGAATGATGATTCCTCGGATACAGTGGATGTTACATTATACCGACAGATTATTGGCTATCTGATGTATCTAATGAATACTCGACCAGATATATGTTTTGAGGTAAACACATTGAGCCCCGAAATGTTCACTTAGTTGCAGCAAAACATGTGATGAGGTAACTTAAGGGTACACTGGATTGTGGCCTCCGATATGAAGTCGATGGTGAGATTAAACTACATGGCTATACAGATTCAGATTGGGTTGGGAGCACCGATGACAGAAAGAGTACCTCATGATGTTGTTTCAGTTTGGGATCAGGTGTGATCTCATGGCTCAGCAGAAAACAGAGTTGTGTTGCTCTCAATACAGCAGAGGCTAAATACATTGTCGCATGTTTAGCCTGAAATGAAGCAGTGTGGCTCCACAAGATGTTGACAGGATTGTTTGATGCAGAGATGGATGTGACTAATATCTACTATGATAATTAGAGTTGCATCAAGCTGACAGAAAACCATGTGTTTCACGACAAGCCGAAACGCATAGAGATAAAGTTCCATTATATTCAAGACATGGTGCAGAGGGGAGTTGTGCAGCTCCAATATGTTCCTACCGAGGTAGGAACAAGTGGTCAATGTATTGAGTAAGCCTCTTTCTCGTGTAAAGTTTGAATACTTTCGAGACAAGCTTGGTGTAGTCCAAAAGGACCTCCATCGAAAGAGGGAGTGATGATGATGATGATGATGATGATGATGTTGTAGGTTTCCTGTTGCAATGGTGTGGTACCTCAGTCTAGGTAGGGTATGTCTGGCTAGGCTTGTTTGTACCAAAAGGATTAGCAAGTCAGACAACACCTGTTTGATCCTAGGGGGATTAGTATGAATGGCTAGGCTTGTCTGGTCTAAAAGGGTTAGTAAGCCAGACAAGGCTTGTTTGGCCCCTAGATAGATCCATTTGTCTAGCTTGGCTTGTTTGGCCTGAAAGGGTTAGTAAGTCAAACAAACGCCCAGTGGATCTATCAAAGTACCCATCGAGATGCTGCTTCAGAAGTCCTAAGGGCATGATGATTGTTAGGTTTTTATCATTTAAGCTAGCATTAACTTAGGATCTTAACTGAGAGAATAACAAGCATAGCAATCAAACACATAAGACAATGAACACAAAGATTTTCCTCGGGGAAACCATAAAGGAGAAAACCCCGCAACTTCCTCAGAGATAGAATCAGCACCAAATAGCTAAGCCCCAAAAACAGTAAGATGATATCCCGACAGCAGTATCCTCTTTCTCTCTAGCCCCAGCAACTTCTTCTTCCTCAGCTATGCACTACAACTGAGTGTGAGTGAGTGTGTGATAAATAGAGAGGCTCACTCTCTATTTATACTAATTCCCGACTTGACAATGACTCACTAGGATCGACTTCTCTAGGAGAGTCTAATAACCCTAGTGCCCCGGAACTGCGGGGATTTTAACCCTTGGACAATAGGAGGGTTACCCACAATGACTTGACATGACTTGTTTACATTATAGAACCTCCCGATAGAAACATCGAGGCATGACATGACTCAAATACATTATAGACACTTCCCAGAATAAACATCGGGGTACAAGACATAAGATATACAAGTGAATACATTCTGAAGTTACAAATACATCAACACTCCCTCCTAACTAGGAAGGTATTCTTTCAACACAATTTTCAGCACTGGTCTTCTTCTCTGTATCGACTGGATCATCTTGTCATCTTCATCTTCAAGTTGTCTTCATCTTCAAGTCTTCTTCATCTTCAAGTCATCATCGTCTTCAAGTCTTCTTCATCTTCAAGTCATCTTCGTCTTCAAGTCTTCTTCATCACGGGATCTGGATCATCACGACTACTGGATCATCATCACTGTATCATCATCAAATCTGGATCATCACTTGATCTGGATCATCATCAAGTCTAGATCATCATCACATCTGGATCATCACTTGATCTGGATCATCAAGTCTGGATCATCATCACATCTGGATCATCACTTGATCTTGGATCATCATCATCAGTGCTATCTCAAAATGGTGCTATCTCTCGATTCTTCTCGTCACAAGAAGTTCTACAGAGCCAGCCCTTTTTCATGCTGGTTGTAGGCCTACCCTTCATGTAGGTCTTCAGCACTTATATCTGACCTTAAGTCAGAATGGCCCTCCCAGCTCTTACATCTGACCTCATCTTGTCAGAAAGGCACGCCCAACACTCACATCTAACCTCATTTTGTCAGAAAGGCCTAGCACTCACATCTGACCATGTGTAAACACATCGCGCCAGAATGGCTCAGCACTTATATCCGACCATGTTCGAAAACACTGCATCGGAAGGGCTCTGCACTTATATCCAACCATGTTCGAAAACACCGCATCAGAAGGGCTCTGCACTTACATCTGACCATGTTCGAAAACACCGCATCGGAAGGGATCTACACTTACATTTGACCATGTGCGAACACACCGCATCGGAAGGGCTCTCAGTCTCAGACTGAGGATTCCTGGTAACTGACCAGGTGCCTCCATTCTCCCAGAGAATGGCATCAGCCCTTATATCTGATCAAGTGGGAACACATCCCTCAATCACATCAGAATGGCCATGTACTCATATCTAATCATGTAAGACTACATCCCACAGTCATATCAGAATGGCCCTCAATCCCAGACTGAGTATTCCTGGTAACTGACCAGGTGCCTCCATTCCAAGAATGGGATTCAGCACTTATATCTGATCATGTAGGAACCAATCCTACAGTCACATCAAAATGGCTCAGCACTCACATCTAACATGGAATGAACCGAATCCTCTCACCATGACAAAATGGCTAAGCCCTTACATCTGACCATGGAAGGAACCTAATCCTCTCACCATGTCAGAATGGCTCTAGGTCTCATCATTTCCCTTTGGAGGGAACCTCGATCTGGAGAACACCAAGCTTCTCCTTAAAGTACTCAAACTTCACTCTGGCCAATGGCTTCGTCAACACATCAACTATCTATTCGTCCGTCGCAACATATTGGAGCTTCACTGCTCCTCTCTGCACCATATCCCTGATATAGTGATAGTTGATCTTGATATGCTTCAACTTGTCATGGAACACCAGGTTCTCCGACAACTTCACACAACTATGGTTGTCACAATATATACAAGTAGCATCCAACTGGAGATCAAATAAATCAGACAGTAGCTTTCTTAGCCACACTGCCTCCCAACTACCTGAACAAGCTGCGACATATTCTGCTTCAGCTGTACTCAGTGCCACACAGTACTGCTTCCTGCTAAACCAAGAGATCATACCTTGAACCCATACTGAAGCAGCATCCTGAAGTGCTCTTCCTATCGATGGCATTGCCTACCCAATCTGAATCAACATAACCCTCCAGGTTAATCTTTTCATTTGCCTCGTACTTGAGCCCATAATCAACTATACCCTTCAGGTACCTCAGAATATGCTTTGCAACAATCAAGTGAACATGTCTCGGATCTGTCAGGAACTGGCTCAAGGTGTTCACAGCAAAGCAAATATCTGGTCTTGTGTTCGTCAAGTACATCAAGGACCCAGTCATCTGACGATACATCGTAGCATCAACCGCTTCTAATGAAGCATCACTCAATAGCTTCATGTTCGATGCCATAGGTGTGGTTATGGCCTTGCAATCCATCATTCCGAATCTCTTCAGAATCTCTACTGCATACTTCCCTTGTCCAAGGAAGATTCCATCTGCATTCCCATGCCTAAAAAATAGTGCATCATACCCAAGTCTTTCATTTCAAACTTAGCAGCAAGTTTCCTCTTCGTATCAACAATCAACCCATCCATACCTGTTACAAACAGATCATCCACATACAGTAGCAGTATCACTGGGTTGTCATCTTCAACCTTGTAGTAAAGGTTGGAATCTGCTTTACTCTTGGTAAAGCCCAAACTGGATAGAAAGCCATCAATTCTGTCGTACCATGTCCTAGGTGCCTGTTTGAAACCGTATAGGGCTTTCTTCAATCTACACACATGAGACTCCCTGTCATGTGTTTCAAAACCGAGTGGTTGCTCCACATACACTTCCTCTTCTACTACACCATTCAAGAAAGCAGTCTTGACATCCATCTGGTGTATCTTCCATTTCATCACTGCAGCCAGAGCAAGTACTGATCGAATGGAAGTGTATCTGGCTACAGGTGCAAAAGTTTCTTCATAATCTATTCCTTCTTTTTGGGAGAAGCCACGAGCCACGAAACTTGCTTTGTATTTCTCTATGCTGCCATCTGCAGCATGCTTGATCTTGTAGATCCATTTGGAAGTTACAATGGACTTCCCTTCTGGTCTTGGGACAACATCCCAAACATCATTCTTCATGATCGATTGATACTCTTCGATCATAGCCTCCTTTCATTCTTTCCTTGTTGCCGCTTCTTCATAGTTGGAAGGTTCTTTATCAATAATGTCACATAGCAAGGCTACATAACTAGAGCAGGACCTAGTTCTCTTTCTTCCTCTGTGTGTTTCTTATGAAGCTCCATATTTTTCTGCACCTTGGATAATTTCACGTACCCAAGCAGGTTTCCTCTTGTGAGGATTCTTCTCCTGAGGTGGATCCACAGGTTCTTGAGGTTCTTCTAATTCCCGATCTTCTTCTTGAATTTCTTTGTTCATGGTTGTATCATGAATTCTAGGTGCTTTTGTTTCTTCAGGTTCTTCAGCCGGTCTCTTCCTGGATTTGATGTAGGTTGAATCTTCGTCAAATGTTACATCTCTGCTGATGTCAATCTTCTTGAACCCTAGGAAGTATATTCTGTAAGCCTTCGAGCTTTCAGAGTATCCCACAAATATACCCTTCTATCCTGAAGGATCTAACTTCGTCCTCTTTTCTTTCGGAATGTGTATGTATACAGGACAGCCGAATATTCTGAGATGGTTGACTTCTAGTTTCTTGCCGGAGAAGACTTCTTTAGGTGTCTTGTTCTCGAGTACTCTGTGTGGAGTACGGTTCTGTACATACACCGTTGTTCTGGAAGCTTCTGCCCATAAATGCATGGGAAGATCTTGATCATGAAGCATGGCCCTTGCTGCTTCCATGATCGTTCTATTCTTTCTTTCTGCAATCCCATTTTGTTGTGGATTATATGGAGTGGATAACAGTTAACTCCCTCTTAATCCCTGAGTCTTTGCATAGCTCTTTGAATTCATTTGATGTGAATTCTCCGCCATTATCTGATCGAAAGGTCTTGATCTTCTTTTCTGTGTGATTCTCGATCAAGGCTTTGAATTCCTTGAACTTGCTGAATACTTCATCTTTGTTCTTCATAAAGTATATCCATGCCTTTCTAGAAAAATCATCAATAAAAGAAACATAGTATACATACCCACTTAGTGAACTGGATGACATTGGACCGCATACATCGGAGTGGATGATTTCCAAGATTCCTTTTGCCTTGCTCTTGCTACTTGGAAATGTCTTCTTTGTGTTCCTCCCTTTCGCACATCCTCTGCATACACCTTCATGTTTTGTCTGCATTTCTGGGAGACCTTCACCAACTTTGCTTGCAAGTGGTAGTGCTCTGTAATGCACATGTGCAAGCCTTCTATGCCAAAGCTCATTTGGTTCTACCGAGTCATGAACCAAAGCTTGTCCTGGTTGTCCCTTCAATTTGTATAGTCCTCCTTCTTGTTCCCCAATCATTACTGCATCATCGAAAGACTTTCCCTTTGGCCACATGAGGACTTAGCCATCTACAAATGCAACCCTCATTTCTTTTGCATCCAATGCAAATATGGAGAGGAGGTTCTTCTTTAGTCCAGGTACAAAGAATACATCTTTCATCTTGATAGACTTTCTAGAGTCTAGCTTGTATGAGGATTCACCACTACCTTTTATTGGACACAAATAGTCATCTCCGAGTTTCACCTTGTGAGGTGATTCATGTTCAGATAATTTCACAAAGGATTCCTTGAATCCTGTCATATGTTTGGAAGCACCACTATCTATAAGCCAATCATTGCTGCCATGTGTGATAGTTCCCGTGAGAGCAAAAATCAGAACATATTCTTCATCACTTGAAGAATCATCACTGTCTTGTCTGTTTCTCTTTGTGGAAGGTTCATTATCCTCTGTAGCATGAGCATGATGTCTTCTCTTGTTTCCCTTCTTCTTGTGAGAGCTACTTTTGTTTCTAGGACAATCTCTAGCAAAGTGTCCTCTTTCATCACATGTATAGCAAATGTACTTAGACCTATCTATAGGCTTTCTAAAGTTATTCCTTTGGTGAGAGTGCTTACCTTTGTGGTGGCTAGATCTGGTTTTCTTGGATTGTACTGTGAGAGCTTGATCTTCACTTCCCATCTTTTCTTCTCGAGCTGCTATCCGAACTTCTTCTTGAGAGCATTCTTCTCATAGTCTGTTGAACTTGACTAACTTCTTTCTGGCACAAATCCCTTGAATGAAAGAGTCCCATGTCCTAGGGAGACCATTCAAGGTGGTCATTACAATCTCTGCATTTTCCACTTCTTCATCTACTGCTTCAAGTTGTTGTTTGATCTGGGAGACCCTTGTGAAGTATGACTGTATGGTCTCCGCATTCTGGATCTTCACATTCTTCAATTGGTTCCTGAAGGTCATCTTCCGGTTTATGTTCTTTCCTTCAAACAGTTTGGTTAGGGCATCAAACATAGCTTTAGGTGTCTTTAGGGAGGACACCTGTGGTATGAGGTGATCCTTGATTGAATCAGCAAAAATCCTCTTAGCCATAACCAACTTCTTCTTGTGTAAGGTTTTAGCCTCATCTCCCTATGGAACTGGAATCTCCTCATTGATGTAGGAGTCCAACTCATTTTCTTCCAGGACCAAGGAGATCCTATACTTCTAGGCTCAAAAGTTATCAGCTCCCTCAAGCTTTTCATCAAGCTTGGTATGATGAGATATCTTAACTGAGAACCTCAAATGGAAATACAAAAGATTTAGATCTTACCAGGTTAAGATGTCAGATCTGGATCTGGAGCTGAATTTCTGCAGTGTTGGTTCAGGAGCAAATTAGGGTTTGACTTTCTCGAAGTTTTGTCCAACCAAAAGCTTTGATCTTGATCTCTAAACTTCGATTTTGAGGAGGAGATCAATCCAAGCCTGGGCTCACTCAAAAATTCCACTTCTGTGGAAAGCCCTAATTTTCGACAGTAGTGTCGGGTCAAAAACTGAAAATGCTCAGAATCAGATTCTACTTCGACAGAAAGATGCACCCTGGGGAGGAGAGTCAGCCCAACCTTCTTTTGCTGAAAATCTGTGGAGAGAGATCCAAAAAGTAGGAAGCCCTAGTTTCTACAGCTGCACAGTGTCTTCTTCTCAAGTTAGCTCTGATACCGTGTTAGATTTTTATCATTTAAGCTAGCATTAACTTAGGATCTTAACTGAGAGAATAACAAGCACAGCAATCAAACACATAAGACAATGAACACAAAGACTTTCCTCAGGGAAACCATAAAGGAGAAAACCCCGCAACTTCCTCAGAGATAGAATCAGCACCAAATAGCAAAGCCCCAAAAACAGTAAGATGATATCCCGACAGCAATATCCTCTTTCTCTCTAGCCCCAGCAACTTCTTCTTCCTCAACTATGCGCTACAACTGAGTGTGAGTGAGTGTGTGATAAATAGAGAGGCTCACTCTCTATTTATACTAATTCCCGACTTGACAATGACTCACTAGGGCAGACTTCTCTAGGAGAGTCTAATAACCCTAGTGCCCCAGAACTGCGGGGACTTTAACCCTTGGACAATAGGAGGGTTACCCACAATGACTTGACATGACTTGTTTACATTATAGAACCTCCCGAAAGGAACATCGGGGCATGACATGACTCAAATACATTATAGACACTTCCCGGAATAAACATCGAGGTACAAGACATAAGATATACAAGTGAATACATTCCGAAGTTACAAATACATCAACAATGATGTGGTCCCAGCACTCTGTGTTGATAATGATGATGTGGTTCCAGCACTCTGTGTTGATGATGATGATGTGGTTCCAGCATTTCTATGTTAATGATGATGATGTGGTTCCAGCATTTCTATGATGATGATGATGATGATGTCTAAGCATTCTATGTTGATGATGATGATGTCTGAGCATTCTATGTTGATGATGATGATGTTGTTCTAGCATTTCCATGCTAATGATGCAGATGATGATCTAGCATTTATTTGTTGATGATGTTTTTAGCACTAACATGCTAATGATGTTGTTGTTGTTCCAATATTCGCAAACTGATGTTGTAGATGATGATGTCCCAGTACTCACATACTAATGATGATGATGATGTCCAAGTATTCACATACTGATGTTGCAGATGATGATGATGTTTCGTGATGATGATGTTCCATGATGATGATGCATTGTGATGATGATGATGTTCCGTGATGATGATGTTCCGTGATGATTCCGTGATAATGACATTCCACAATGATGATGTTCCAAATGCTTATGTTGTTAAAAAACTTCCTATGACATATAGATCCACCAGTCAGTTATACAGTTGTAGATGTTGTTGTTGTTGTTGTTGATGTAGAATACCTTCCTTGTTAAGAGGGAGTGTTGAAATAATGTAACTGCGAAAGATATTCTATTGTACTTATTATTATATTATTGTTGTCCCTCCCTTCTGTAGATGTTTGTCCTCTGATTAGGGATGTCATTGATGTAATTAGTCATGTAAAGTCTTGAGGTAAAACCTCCCTTGTAAGTCGGGTCAATAGTACCCAAAAAATAATTATTAAAATGTATTTTTATGTCTCCTAGGAAAGGTCAGACATGTTGGGAAGATGAAGCATGCCCTGTTGAGTTATTAGACTTCACAGTTGATGTGTATAAATAGATGAGGCGCCCTCTTCATTTGGACACACTCACAAACCAAGCAGGTTTGCTAGAGAGAGAAAGAGGAGTCCATATGGAGGAGGAGAAGCAGTCTATCTTAGTCTTGTGGTCTTACATTGTACTTGGTTGGATTCTATATCTCAAGGAAGTTTTGCTGGGTTTTCTTCCCCACAAGGGTTTCCCCGAAAAAATCTGTCTTTTTGTCTTGCTCTGCTTGTCATTCTTTCAGTGGTCTTGTTATTATTGGGCATAAAACTTTTAAAAATCTAGCAAATACTTCACTTAAACCTTAATTTGCCACTACATTCCATTTAAATGATTAAACCCTAGCCTAGGAACAAACTAGGTATTTTAACTGGCACTTTCATCTCTCTAGATCTGGCCTATAATCTTCACTTTTGAAACAAACTATAGACAAGTCAGCCAAAAATCTTCACTTTCATCTCTCTAGATTTGGCCAATAATCTTCACTTTTGAAGTGAAATCATCTCGATTGATAGTTTCCTACTTCATTACGCCTCTCAACCTTTCCTCAAATCATAGCTTCAACGATTATTCAATAGATCTAGGGTTTCAATTGAAGGCATCAGTATTTGAACTTGCATCCAATCACTTGGTTGTGTGTCTTGTCTTGTCCGTTGACCTTCACTGGTTGACTAGGGTCTCCCTCTTGGTCCTGCTTTATGCTTGGCCTAAAGTGACGAGAATCCCTTTCAACGTGACAACCATCTTATCTAGTGGGGATTGGGATCCTCAAAGTGTCACCAGTCTGGTTGCCCTGCCCTCTACCATCCTAGAGAGGATACCTCTAGTTGACAACTACAAACTGTGCGATAATAGTACCATAATCGTATTTCTACCTGCTACCACCTAAGTTGCACTTGGTGGTTTTTTCAAGCGAGCCAACGAAGTAGAACAAGTACACTTGTTGTATGATCAAAGTTCAAAAGTCCACCAACCTTTTATTTGGAGTCTGTTCGAAAAATTTTGTAACACATGTTCATACCCTCTTAGAGAAATTGTAAAAAATGTCCTAGCATTTAATTTTTTATAAAAGGCTCGGCTTCAAAGACTTAAGCATCAAGCCGACTAGCCCAGAGTGTTTTTTCCCTCGGTTATTTTTGGTTGTTGAATAAACAACTAATAATTTCTGAGTTTTTCACTCACACCTCCAAAGTTGGGGTAGTCGTCTTGGTGTTTCGGCCTTAGGAGGTTATTAGAGCCTTCGTGTCAATGTTTTTCAACGTGTTAGGCATTGAAATTGAGTCGTATGGACATGTACTAGGTCCCCCTAGAGTTTCATAAATTTCAAAGAAAAATATTTTTCTCCCATTTTTTAAGCCATTTTTAATGGTTTAATTAAAAAAATTCAAAATGTAATAAAAGTCAAAAACATAGTCAGTTTCTCACGTGGGGACACTCGTTTTCACACTCAAAGCATCCACTTTATCCTAGAGACCACTTTCCACATCAGTCGGGCAGGCAGAACACCCCTTGGAGCATTTTTCAGCTAAAGATGCATCAAAAGAGCATTTTAATGCTAAATTATGACATTTTGGCACCAAGGTCAAAGTTTGAAAAAAGTGAAAAATTAAAACAAATGGTTAATGGGGTGACATGGCTTGGTCCCCCCAAGAAACTTACGATCCTCTTCAACTTAAGTTGGTATTAAATCATTGTATTAAAACTTTGGTTTGAGTTGAATAAGGATCACATGAGGATGGATGACGCGAGGGTGAAGACTCACGCTAATGTGAAGTGGTGAGTAGGTGAAGTGGACCCCTCTCCACTTAAAAGAAATATTATATTAAATCCATGGTATAAATATATGGCATATTGTGATGGCTAAGAGTTATCTTAAGATGACGGCAAAGAGGTTCCACGCTAGCGAATGTGGAGGTTGACGTCAAGGAGAGCTCACGCTAGCTGTTAGGTGGATACGAATGGATGAGGGTGGACCCCTCCCCATTCATTAATAAATCTTTGTTATTGCATACTATGGTTTCAAACCTTTATGCGAATCAATCATTCACATCACATTAAAGGCCGTACAATCGCGTGAGGCTGAGGGAGCTAGTGGTTGGTGAAGTTTGGTGGGTGCTGGAGTGTGTTGGCAGTGATTATGAGTTAACTAAGAGAGGTGTCAATCACCTCTGCAGTTCAACTCAATCCCTCTTCACTTCAACTCAGATTGATTCAGTTAAGCTCAATGTGACTTCAAGTGTATCTTCATTGTTGGTAGCCCCCCAAGGGTTTGCTCTGCCTATAAATAAAGCCTCTGCCTCTCTCACAAACTAGTTGGGTTTGGAGTAAGAGAGCGCATGCTATTTTAATCTATAATGTTATTTGCTATTTTGCTTGGAATAAAAGAAATCTTTGGAGGCTAGTGGTGGTGTGCTTTGTTGTGTGGATTAAGATTGTCATGCATTATTGAGGAAAACAACTGTATTTTTCCAATTTTTATGCATTACTTGTGGTTTAGATCTTGCCTATAATGGTTTCTCCGAACTGGTAGGAATAGGAATTGAAAGTAAGATTACTTTAATTTCTATATTATCACGTATGCTTAGAGGTCAAACATTGCATGTTAATAAGTTTATTTTGATGCGTTATTAACCTCTTTTTGTATATGATTTCAAGATCTCACAGGTATATTTGAGTTTTGGTTTAGTTTCAGGTTTCCTAGCTTCGAAACGGTGTGAATCTAGCTTGATGCTACCCCTTTCAAAGCAAATACGAAAGACATAGTCCCTCGGCATCTCACTACAAAGTTTTTCAAAGCGAAAACCCCGGCAGCAAACATACTCGTTCTCTTTCCTTTCTCCTTTTTTAAAATCAATTTTCCCCCTTTGTTACCCAACTTGTTTACTTAGATCTTTTCTTTAAAAAATATAAATCTTCACTTAGATCTAGTTCTCAAGTTTTGAATCGATCAAATCTAGTAAGTATTGTTCATTCATTTTGAATAGATCTGGCATAAAGGAATCAGTTTTTGCATGGCATTTTCAGTAAAATCTATAGCTTGCATGCAATAGTTTTTCCTTTCAAGTCTTAATGTTATATCTAGCATAAAAGTGCAAAGCATATTGGCTTTCCAAAAGGCAAGCCAAGATCCCAACGAAAGCTTGGTTCCTTTTTGCATTTTTTGTTAACTTTTTTAGCTTAGATTTCTTTTGGGTAAATTTTGCGTTGTCCAACGACACTTCCAAAGTGTTTTTTGGCACTTTCTACTAACCTTTGTTTTCTGGTTTTTAGCAGGTCTGTACAAAAGGAGGAGGATACGGTGCCCAAAAATCAATTTTGGGCCATTCGGAGCTTCCCAAAAGTTCCCCCCTTAGTCGGGCTTCATTTTTTTCCTGTGTTGTAAGCCTTTGGATCCCATATAACAAAGACCAAAGTGCATTTCTTCTAAAGTTTTGTAACCAATTAATAAAAAAGATCTAGAGTAGGCTCCTTCAAGCCCACTCCCCATCCCCCAGGGGGTAATCTGCGTTGTTGTGTTTTTTGCATTTTTCATTTTTTTTCTTCAGTTTAGTTGTGTTTTGCAATACTATATATTTTGAATCACAAGCATTCCATATTTTTCAATTCAAAGTAACAACACTACTTACCCCACGACTTCCTGATTGACCCAAATGGGGAAAGAGATGCGTGGTAGGAGTAATTAGACAATTCGTGGAGTTTTTCTTTCTGCAAGCTTGTCTTTATTTAAAATCAACCTCTCATCGCTTTCTCGATTGAGGTCCATTTGGATCGAAATAGATTCTTGGAGGGTTTTCTTTTTAACAAAGAACACAACGCTTTAAAAAACTTAAAACTTTATAAGACTCCGTTGTGTATGCTCTGCACTGGCTACGGTTCGTCCGATCAGTCGGCTGCATCAAAAGCAACGTGGGTGACTAGAATAATTAGCTCTCACTTTTCAATAAACCTCCCCAAGCGAAAATCCAACACCTCGAATTAAGTCGTCGTGGTGACAAATTACCCAAATGAAGCAGGAACAACCAGTCAATGACCTCGAGACACAGTTAGGCTACACCCTTGCGGTGTAGTTTTGAACACCGTCTCAGAGACACAGTTAGGCTACACCCTTGTGGGTAGCCGTATCGGTTAAGAGTCTTGGACATACTCCCCGTACCCTCGGGTATATTGGGAGTCCCCTTCCCCCCTAAGTTTAATCAACTCATCCCATATTAACTTAAAATTTGACCAAGAGCACTTGCAACATTTCTTTCTGCAATACAAAAGCATTTTCATTTGTGGACTCCATTATTGGCACTAGTCTCTTTTTTGATATCATCATATGTTTCCACATGCTTTGCTTATCATGTATTAATCTTTATGTTGTTGGGGCTTAATCAATACTGCAAATATCTTGTGTTAAATTTGTTTACCAAAACTCCTAAGTACTTATTAATCACCATAAAACACTAAAGCCTTAACAGCCTTAGCAATTAATAGGGTCTACCTCCCTTGGCTTCGTTAAGAGTTGGCCTAAACAGAGGAGTCAAGAACAAGGTGACAGCCTTAACTCGAGACTTGCCCCAAAGGACACACCAAGTGGCTTGAAGATTTCTGCCACGTCCCCACCCAAGTGTGTGAAAGGCAGCAACATTTTCTGGCGTCGTTGCCGGGGATAAATCTTTTTATTCCTAGAGTACGACTTGTATTTTCTTCTTTTTTGTTTTTTCTTTATTTGATGAATGTTTAGATTAGATCTTTAATTTTCACCTAGCGACTCCACTGACTTTTTTCAGTTTTTTATTTTTACAAAGAAAAGCAAAAAATAATCTTTGTGAAAGATTTATAAATGCATATTATTCTTTTCACATGGCGACTCCATTGAAGGGATAAAACCCTGCTATCTCATAATTTTGTTGAGATTGATTGTGTGTAGACGAGCTCATACAAAAGTAAAATTAGTTGACAGCTTCACCTATTCAACACAAGTTACATTCTATGGTTATTCCTGATATATGCTTCAATTCGTTGAATATGGATGAGGAAGAAGCTGGTGCTCGGATCTCCAAATTACTTCTTCCCATCGACTTCTCAAACATCCCAGGTTTTCCCAACTCTCGTTATGGTGAGAATATACCAAGTCACCTTCCAATCTTTCACGATCATGGAAATGCGGATTCAACTAGATTACACATCATGGCTTTTCTTAAAGTTTTCGCTGACTTTGACATTGTTCATGAGGATATTATGACACTGATGTTTGCAAGTTCTCTGAATGGGGATCCTTATTATTGGTTTTTTAAGGATATTCCTGATAGATGTATTACCTCCCTCTCAAGCTTCTTTAGGATTTTTCTAATACAATGGTATTTTGATGGGGCAAATATGGAAAAATTCCTAAGAAACGCCTTTGCTTACTTCCTACCTAATGAAAAGCTTTATCTTGAAGCCTCCAAGCAGCATGAACATTTGATGAGTGAAGAACCCACATTTTCCACCCTTGAGCAACTCTTTCTAAAAGAAGAGCCCCTCCATGAGGATCCCATTGAAAAAACATGTGAAGGGCCCTTGATTGAAGATATTGTCGAAGACCGTCACGTTTCCATGGAAGTTTCAGAGTCTCCTCAGGATTATGTTAGTAAAGAAGATGATCACATTGAGACCACGGATCAACCTCAAGAAGGAACCATTTCAGAAGCATATAGTGAAACTTATGGTGAAATCTGTAATGAGCTTAATGATGATAGTTTGGAAGGTTTACTACCTTGTGACCTTTTTTCTAAAGAAGATGACTATGATCATGAGGAGGGATATAGCCACGGATGTGATACCAACGAGGAAGACTCTCTCATATATGACATAGATGGCGGTGATGACTATTGGAATTTTATAGATAATCCTGTTAGTTTTGTACCTAGGGAAGTGTTCCCCTAAGTGACTTTAGCCTTCGTCACTTAGAAGGGGGAAATAAAGTGACCCTTGTATTAAATGACTTAAGTGATATTTAATTTGACTTTAGAGTATAAAGTCAGTTTTTGATAAATTTAAGTGGGTGAGTGAAATTAATATTTTAGAAATAAAATATGAGCAATTAATTTCAACCGTTGATCTAATCCAATCTTAGCCTTTGAATTAGATGTCTCTTCACCTGCCCGCAGGGGTGTAGACTGACTGGCAAATGCCGTGTAAATGAAGGAATGTTGTAAAGGAGGTCTCAAGTTCAAATCTCACCCCGACTTATCCGTGCCCCATGCTTGCGGGCTGTGTGGACGCACCTGGGGTTATAGTGGCAGCCGACGGGAATGGACCCCGTGTCACGCGAGTACCAGAACCGCCCGGTTACCGATTCCCCCAGTACAATTAAAAAAAAAAAAAAAAGATGTCTCTTCACCTACCTAGGGTTATGAGCAAAAAGCAAGGGAAAGGCAGATTCATTCATTCTTGTGAGAAGAGGAACAGAAGAGAGTTGAAGGAGAGAGTGGGCACGATTTCCGTGACAGCTTGCTAGAGGAGATTTTGGTGGGCACGATTATCGAGGAGCATTTATTGTTGCACAGATCTTGAGAAGTAAGGTACGGCCTGCAGTTATTGTTGGCACGAGAACCGAGAAGGAAAGCACGGCCTGCAGTTAATGCTGGCACAGAAATCGAGGAAAAGTACGGTTCTTACAGTACGGATTTTGGCACTATTTTCGAGGTAAAATATCATGCACAAATTTCGAGGAAGGTACAACACGTTTCCCGAGGCCGCAAGCATTAAATTTCTGGAACGAATTTCGAGGTGTACGACTGCATTTATTTTAGATCGTACAGTACAGATTCTGTGTCTGTTTGGCACGAATCCCGAAGACATCAGTTTGTTGTTCATGCACAAAAATCGAGGGCAACAGAGCAGTGATTTCCAAGCACGTTTTTCGAGACTGATATTGCACGGAAACCGAGGCTGAAGATGATGCTGAAGAATGGTACTTCGACCTAGATGATGATTCATATAAAACTCTTAGTGAATTCCTAGAGGGTTTTAAGAAGAAATGGGGAGAAAAGAAAGAACCAAGACATTTGCTTGCTGCCCTTCATAACATTAAGAAGATGGAGAATGAAACCATGGATGAATTTAACACTAAGTTCAAGCGTGTGGTTGCGGACCTCCCTAATGAAATCAAGCCAAAGGATGCCTCCATCCTCATATCTTACATCGAAGCTTTCACTAGTGATTTGAGGTACCAGTTAAGAGACAAAGAGCCGGGCAATCTAAAAACTGTTTAGGAATTGGCCGAGAAAATAGAAAAGAATATGCAGTCTTCAGGCAAATTCAACATTCCAGGTTAAACTAGTGAAAACACTTCATACAACAAAGAAAAGGGAAAAGCTGTTGAATCAGAAGAAAAGGGAGCCTCTAAAGATCCCATGGAAAAGGTAACATACATGATAAAAGACTTGGTTACTAGTCAAAACCAACTAATGGCCAATCATTCTACACACTTGAATCACATTCATAATAGATTGATCACAATGGAAAGGAATAGTGGAACTAGGAACTTTCAGCCCAAGCAGAATCAGATGTATCAAGATAATTTTCCTTAGCAGGAGCCTAGGATTCCAAACCAGTTAGACTCAGTTAACATGGTAGAAGAAGTAATTCCATGGTGTAGACCCTATGAACAATTCCACCAAGAAAGCACTTGTTATGTTGCAAATCAAGTCATGGAACATGGACTTCCCGAGGTCAGTAATCAAGAAACAACTTCAAGCGAGCCTAAGCATATATACATGGTAGGCCAGGCCTACCCTTTGTCACCAACTAAACAGTACACACCTAAGGATGAAACCATTGCAGAATCTTATAGTGAAACTTATGATGAAAACTGTAATGTACATAATGGGACTCCTACGTGTTCTCCATATAATGATGACAGTATGGAAGGTTTACTGCCTTGTGACCTTTTCTCTGAAGAAGATGAGTATGAAAATGAGGACAAGTATAGCTTGGAGCATGATACAAGTGACGAAGACTCCCTTATCCCCAACAAAGATATTGATGAGGAGTCTTGGACATTCATGGAAAATTCGGTCTATGACATGAATAAAGAGGAAAATAATGAACCAGAAACTTTTGATGGTTTTGTTGATTTTTCTATCTATGGCATATCTAAAGGAGAGAGCATGGACCATGTGGCCTTGGGAAACTTTGATATGAAAAAGGAGCATGCAGTTTATCCACATGATCAGTCTGAGCCATATATCAGTATCAGTAATGAAGACAAAGAAAACTTGATATCAGAACCTGATATCAGCAATGGGGAATCCATCACATCTAACATAGATGATGGTGATGACTATTGGGATTTTTGTGGATATCTTATTAAGAATCCTATCTATGCTATATCCAGGAAGGGGAGTGTCTATTTAGAAATTTGTGGAAGTCCAATCTACTATACTTCCATAGAGGGAAGCATGGATCTGGAGACCTTGGAAAACCTTAGTATGGAAGAGGAGCATTTAGAATTTTCATGTGATCATTTAGAGTCATATCATGCAGAGCCGCACAAGGGTATCGGTAATGAAGACATTGAGAAGCAGTGTTGTGAAAAGTCAAATGTGATGCAGTCAGTGGAATATCAGTCTAAGCCATCTTTTTCACATATAGAGTTTCCTTATGATTTAGAGCCGCTTGGGGCTTATACAATGAGTTATCATCCGATAAGCCTCGATGATCAGTATGATGGTGTAGTCAATCTGCCTCATCACTCTGATTTGTATATCAACCCTATCCAGTCATGGATAGAAGTAGCTTGTGCAAGCACATACCAGTTTGGGAAGAAATTTGATGAAGTATTATATTCTTATGATCTCCCATCCATCCCGCCCATTCCACATCATCACGCAGGTTTGCATTTCCTGAATAAGGTATCCTTACTTTGGCTGGTAACCAAAGACAATGAAATTTTTTTTATGTTAATAAAATGCTTAGGTGGTTACATTGGATTTCTGATTACACTTGACCCTTTTTATATCAAGCTTAGAGTAGGAAAATAAGCTCCCTGAAAGAGAGCAGTTACTTTCTGCATTTCTATTTTATACTTAGCTATAATAAAACTTTGCTTCTTTTAGTTAGTTGCATTTATTTTGTTTAAATAAATCAACTTAATGGTTCATTTGGTTTTTTATAAAACTTGTGCTACTGAGGTTTTTCTTGTCAAGTTGAGATGTTTTTACAAGGTATATAAACCAAAGATTCTGGTGTTCTCGTATCCTCTCCTGGCCCTATGACCAGATCGAGCATACGTCCCGCATTTGGAGCCAGAATGTTACCACCTCAGTGGTACTTAGTGGTTTTTTATCAAGTGATCTTGCTGAACTGGACAAGGATAACTTGTTTGGACTTCAGAAGACCTTCAGTCTTGCTTCTAGGAAGCTGTGTTGTACTATATCACATGTTCATACCCCATGGGGGAATTGTAATAAATGTTCTAGCATGATAGTGTCTGTAAAAGACTCGGTCTCTTAGACTTTATTTATCAATCCGATCAGCCCAGGGTGTTTTTTCTCTTGGTTATTATTGGTTGTTGAATAAACGACTGATAATTTCTAAGTTTTTCACTCCACACCTCCAAAGTTGGGGTGGTCGGCTTGGCATTTAGACCTATTGAGCTTATTAAAGTCTATGTGTCAATGTATAAACATGCGATACATCATGGTCGAGTCATATGAACATGTCTAAGTCCCCCTAGGTTTTTTCAATTTTTCAAATTTTTAGTTTTTTCAGTGTTTTTTATTAAAATTTAATTTTTCCAAAACTTAGGCTATTTTTTAATAGTTTAATTGGAAAAATTGATTTTGTAATAAAAGTGGGCCAAATAATCAGTTTCAGTCATGTAGGTGTTCATTTTCAAGCTAAGAGCACCATGTAAACCCATGGACTCACTATTTCCTAGTTTTGAGTGATTTTCCATCACTTAGGTCAGAAATCCCCAAAAAATCAATTATTGATTATTTTAATTATAATTTTTTTGATGAATAATGGAGCAAATCCAGAATCCTAGATCAGGGGATTCTCAGTCGATTTGATTGAAATTAGTCAGATCTGAACCAGATTGACTGGATCTGACAAATCCTTGACTGAAGGAGGTGATCAAATCAGATCCAGAGTTGATCTTCAACATCCTTTATGGGGAATTTCGCCCTCCCTCTCTCCTCCACATGTTTTGTCTCATCTGGATGAGTTTTGGTGGATGCTTCAGTCAACAGGTTGAGGTGTCAGTCAGATCAGCTCTCCGATTCACAATTGCACTCAGTGAGACTCAGATCTGGCTCAGCTAGACACAGATCAGGCATTGATGGACTCTCCTTCAGCTACAGTGGTCTATCTCCTTGGGATTTGTGCCCCCCTGGGCTGGATCTCCTATTTTTTGTATAAATAAAGCACAAGATGCCTCTTCCAAGCTAGTTAGAACTGGGATTGAGGTGCTGCTGCTATTGTACTATTGTTATTGTTCATTTGAAATAAAGAGAAGCTTTGGAGGCAAGACGGTGTTATGCCATTGTATGTGTGGATGATCGTAGCCATTTTTTACTGAGGTAACCTGTATCTATGTTCATAATTTGCTGATTGCTTGTGGATTCATTGCTAAGATTGATAATAAGCTTATTATAATCTTGATAGGAAAGGTGCTTTTCAATAAGTTTATTGGCCATCTCTTTCCTTTGATGCATGTTTAGAGATCTAGATTCAACATGTTCTATAAGTTTATATGCATGTTATTCTGAATCTCTGTGTATGTACTAATCGGATCTCACAAGTATTTCGGCAAGTTTTTTTATTTCAGCTGAGCTACAAGTTCCTAGATTGGAGAGGATGCTAATCTAGTTTGCTTCTTCACTCTCTCCAAAACCTTCCAAAGGCATAGTCCCTCGACATTCCACCTGAAAGCTCCACGGTGGATCTTCAAGGCTACCAGCATTTATCTCCTCCTCTTCCTCCTTCAAAATCAATTCTTTTACCCGGTTACTTTGTTCACAACTTTGATATTGTTTAGATCTATTATCTTAAAGTAAATTTAACATAGATCTATCTTCTCAAAGCCCATAATCTAGATCTTGTTCTTAAAAGGTTTCATAAGCATTCTAGATCTAGCTTTAAGGAAATCGTCCTTTTTGCATGGAATTTTAAAGAGAATTTGTAGCTTGCATGCATTAGATTTCTCTTTTCTGTTATAAAAGATAAATCTAGCAATCAGTGCACATCATATTGGCTGCCTAAAAGGCAAGCCAAGATCCCAAGGAAATTTTGTTTTCCTTGGTTCCCTTTTTACCTTTTTTAACTAGTTTTAACTTAGTTTTTTTTTGTTAAAAGTAAGCTGACCCAAAGGTACTTTCAGAGTGCTTTTGGGCATATTTCAATTTGATAATCTTGCTGGTTTTTAGCAGGTATAATAGAAAAGAGGGGGAGCTACTGTTCGAAAGTGACTTTTGGGCCTTCTGAGACCCCTAGGGGTCTCCCTTTTTGACTGAAATCTTTAATTTTTGCACTTTGTAAGCTCTTGGTTTCATTCTATATAAGAATCAAGAGGCATCATATCAGTTTGCTGATATTGTAACTGCTGGTAATAAAAATAATTCTAAATAGGCTCTTTCGAGCCCATTCCCCATCCCCCCTTGGGGGATTTGCATCCGTGTCATTTTTTGCTTTTCGTTCATCTTTTTTCAATCTAACATAGTACTAATCTGCAGGGTAGTTTACTTTGATTTAAAATCAATTCCATATTCCATTTCTATTGGTTTCAAAGTAACTTTAATACTTACCCCACAAGCCTCCTTTTGAGCCGAAAGGTGAAGAAAGGTTCGTGGTAGTCTAACAAGAAAATTGTGGTTTGCTTATCTTTTTATGTTTCATTTGCTATCATCATTTGTTTCAGTAACCATAATAAAATCAAACCCTCCTTGATTTCCCGATTGAGGTCCGCTTGGACCGAAAGAGGTTCCTGGAGGGTTTTCTTTTTAACAAGAACATCCATCTCAAAATTTACTAAAATTGACAAGACTCCAGTGTGTATGCTCTGCACTTGGCTGCGGTTCATCCGATCAGTCAAGATGTATCAAAAGCACTTGAGTGACTAGTATAATTAGGATTCACTCTCCCAAATTGACAAACCATCAGATGAAAATCCAACACCTAGATCAAACCATTACGGTGGCAAAATACCCAAAGGAAGCGGAAACTTCTGAAAAGCGACCTCGGGGCGCCGATCTTTGTCACACCCTAACGGGTGCGTTATGAACAATATCCCTAGAGACTCCATTCAGCCCACATATTTCTTGCGGATAGCCGTGAAGGTTTAGTTTTGGACATACTCCAAGTACTCTCGGGTATATCTGGATTCCACCCCTTCGCCTAATTTTAATCAACTCATATTTCACATTAACTTA
>LPNX010177341.1:62080-97499 GCA_001517045.1 Pseudotsuga menziesii
CCCAGGTGTGTGAAAGGCGGCAACAGCTGGTAACCAAAGACAAGGAGAAACTTTTTTATGTTAATAAATTGCTTAGGTGGCTACATTGGATTTTCGATTACCCCTAACCTTTTTATATCATTCTTAGAATAGGAAAATAAGCTCCTTAAGAGCGAGCATTTACTTTCTGCATTTCCATTATGTTTACTTAGGTATAATAAAACTTTTCTTTCATTAGATATCTACATTTGTTTTGTTTAAATAAAACAACTTAATGGTTCGTTTGGTTTTCATATGAAGTCGGTGCTACTAAGGTTTTCTTGTCAAGTTGAGATGTTTTTGCAAGTTATATAAACCAGAGATTCTGGTTTTCTCATATCCTCTCCTTGCCCTATGACCAAATCAAGCACACGTCCCGTAGTTGGAGCTAGATGTTACCACCTAAGTTGTACTTGGTGGGTTTTTCAAGCAAGCCGACGAAGTAAAACAAGTACACTTGTTCTATGATCAAAGTTCAGAAGTTCGCCAACCTTTTATTTGGAGTCTATTCGAAAAATTTTGTAACACATGTTCATACTCCCTTGGGGAAATTGTAAAAAAAGTCCTAGCATTTAATTTTATATAAAAGGCTTAGCTTCCCAAACTTAAACATCAATCCAACTAGCCCAGAGTGTTTTTTCCCTCGATTATTATTGGTTGTTGAATAAACGACTAATAATTTCCGAGTTTTTCACTCACACCTCCAAAGTTGGAGTAGTTGTCTTGGTGTTTCGGCCTTCGGAGGTTATTAGAGCCTTCGTGTTAGTGTTTTTCAACATGCTAGTCATTGAAATTGAGTCGTATGGACATGTACTAGGTCGCCCTATAATTTTGTAAATTTCCGAGAAAAATATTTTTTTCCATTTTTTAATGGTTTAATTAAAAAAATTCAAAATGTAATAAAAGCCAAATATGAAGTCTGTCTATGACATGGGGACACTCGTTTTCACACTCGAAGCATCCACTTTACCCTGGAGACCACTTTCCACATCAGTAGGGCATCCAAAACACCCCCTGGAGCATTTTTCAGCTAAAGATGCATCAACAGAGCATTTTAATGCTAAATTATGACGTTTTGGCACCAAAGTCAAAGTTTGAAAAAAGTGAAAAATTAAAAAATGGTTAATGGGGTGACATGGCATGGGTCCCCCATGAAGCTTATGACCCTCTTCAACTTATGTTGGTATTAAATCATTGTATTAAAACTTTGGTTTGAGTTGAATAAGGATCGCATGAGGATGGATGACGTGAGGGTGAAGACTCACGCTAATGTGATGTGGTGAGAGGGGGAGGTGGAGCCCTCTCCACTTAAAGAAATATTATATTAAATCCATGGTATATATATATGGCATATTGTGATGGCTAAGAGTTATATTAACATGACGTCAAAGAGGTTCCACGCTAGCTAATGTGGAGGTTGACGTCAAGGAGAGCTCATGCTAACAGTTAGGTGGATACGAATGGGTGAGGGTGGACCCCTCCCCATTCATTAATAAATCTTTGTTATTGCATACTATGGTTTCAAACCTTTATGTGAATCAATCATTCACGTCACATTAAAGGCCATACAATCGCGTGAGGGTGAGGGAGCTAGTGGTTGGTGAAGTTTGGTGGGTGCTGGAGTGTGTTGGCAGTGATTATGAGTTAACTGAGAGAGATGTCAATCACCTCTGCAATTCAACTCAATCCCTCTTCACTTCAACTCAGATTGACTCAGTTAAGCTCAGTGTGACTTCGAGTGTATCTTCAGTGTTGGTAGCCCCCCAGGGGTTTGCTCTGGCTATAAATAAAGCCTCTACCTCTCTCACAAACTAGTTGGGTTTGCAATAAGAGAGCGCATGCTATTGTAATATGTAATGTTATTTGCTATTTTGCTTGGAATAAAAGAAATTTTTGGAGGCTAGTGGTGGTGTGCTCTGTTCTGTGGATTAAGATTGCCATGCATTATTGAGGTAAAAAAACGTATTTTTCCAATTTTTATGCATTACTTGTGGTTTAGATCTTGCCTATGATGGTTTCTTCGAACTGGTAGGAATAGGAATTGAAAGTAAGATTACTTTAATTTCTATATTATCACGTATGCTTAGAGGTCAAACATTGCATGTTAATAAGTTTATTTTCATGCGTTATTAACCTCTCTTTGTATATGATTTCAAGATCTCATAGGTATGTTTGAGTTTTGGTTGAGTTTCAGGTTTCCTAGCTTCGAACCGGTGTGGATCTAGCTTGATGCTACCCCTTTCAAAGCAACTATGAAATACATAGTCCCTCAGCATCTCACTACAAATTTTTTCAAAGTGAAACCCCCGACAACAAACATACTCTTTCTCTTTCCTTTCTCCCTTTTTAAAATCAATTTTCCCCCTTTGTTACCCAACTTGTTTACTTAGATATTTGCTTTAAAAAATGTAAATCTTGCACTTAGATTTAGTTCTTAAGTTTTGAATAGATCAGATCTAGTAAGCATTGTTCATTCATTTTGAATATAGATATGGCATAAAGGAATCAGTTTTTGCATGGAATTTTCAGTAAAACCTATAGCTTGCATGCAATAGTTTTTCCTTTCAAGTCTTAAAGTTATATCTAGCATAAAAGTGAAAATCATATTGGCTGCCCAAAAGGCAATCCAAGATCCCAAAGAAAGCTTGCTTTCCTTGGTTCTTTTTTGCATTTTTGTTAACTTTTTTAACTTAAATTTTTTTGGGGTAAATTTTGCATTGTCCAAAGACACTTCCAAAGTGTTTTTGGGCACTTTCTACTAAACTTTTTTTGCTGGTTTGTAGCAGGTCTGTCCAAAAGGAGGAGGATACGCTGCCCAAAAATCAAATTTTGGCCCATCCGAAGCTTCCCAGAAGTTCCCCCCTTAGTTGGGCTTCTTTTTTTTGCTGTGTTGTAAGCCTTTGGATCCCAGATAACAAGGACCAAAGTGCATTTCTTCTAAAGTTTTGAAACCAATTAATAAAAAAGATCTAGAGTAGGCTCTTTCGAGCGTACTCCCCATCCCCCCAGGGGGGAATCTGCGTTTTAGTGTTTTTTGTATTTTTCATTTTTTTTCTTCAGTTTAGTTGTGTTTTGCAGTACTATATACTTTGAATCACAAGCATTCCATATTTTTCAATTCAAAGTAACAATACTACTTACCCCACGACTCCCTGATTGACCCGAATGGGGAAAGATATGCGTGGTAGGACTAATTATACAATTCGTGGAGTTTTTCTTTCTACAAACTTTTCTTTATTTAAAATCAACCCCTCCTCACTTTCTCGATTGAGGTCCATTTGGGTCGAAAGAGATTCCTGGAGGGTTTTCTTTTTAACAAAGAACACAACGCTTTAAAAAACTTAAAACTTTACAAGACTCCATTGTGTATGCTCTGCACTGGCTGCGATTCGTCCGATCAGCCGGCTGCATCAAAAGCAACGTGGGTGACTAGAATAATTAACTCTCGATTTTCAATAAACCTCCCCAAGCGAAAATCCAACACCTCGAATTAAGTCGTCGCGGTGGCAAATTACCCAAATGAAGCAGGAACAACTGGTCAGTGACCTCGAGACACAGTTAGGCTACACCCTTGCAGTGTATTGTTGAACAATGTCTCAGAGACTCCAACCAACCTACATATTCCTTGCGGGTAGTCGTATCGGTTAAGGGTAGCCATATTCCTTGCAGGTACCCTCGGGTATATTGGGAGTCCCCTTCCCCTCTAAGTTTAATCAACTCATCCCATATTAACTTAAAATTTGACCAAGAGCACTTGCAACATTTCTTTCTACAATACAACAGCATTTTCATTTGTGGACTCCATTATTGGCACTGGTCTCTTTTTTGATATCATCATATGTTTCCACATGCTTTGCTTATCATGTATTAATCTTTATGTTGTTGGGGCTTAATCAAAACTGCAAATATCTTGTGTTAAATTTGTTTACCAAAACTCCTAAGTAACACATTCATCACCATAAAACACTAAAGCCTTAACAGCCTTAGCAATTAATAGGGTCTACTTCCCTTGGCTTCATTAAGAGTTGGCCTAAACGGAGGAATCAAGAACAACGTGACAGCCTTAACTCGAGACTTGCCCCAAAGGACACACCGAGTGGCTTGAAGATTTCTGCCACGTCCCCACCCAAGTGTGTGAAAGGCGGCAACACTACCCAAATTCAAACTTGGTAACTATGCTTAAATATGAAAAAGTAAAAGCCCATGGGGGTTAGAGCAATTGGTAATGAGTAATTGAGATGAGAAGTTGTAAATGGAAGGTCACGAGTTCAAATCCCCCATGGGTACGTACTTACAAAAAAAAATATGAGAAAGTAAAAGAGAATCTATATAACCACACACAACCTAACATACATCAATAAGGTAATTCCCTCCTTGTTTGTCCTACTAATATGAAGCAAATTCATGAATCATCTAGAAAACAGTTCAACCAACTTGTGTGTTAAAGACCACATTGGTGTTGTTTTATAACTCTAATGTGGTTATTTTTCTTTCATTGCAGTCCATCTGGTTTCTTGAACACCACAGCAGCCACTTCTGCATCCTCAATTAGTTTCTTTCTATTAACATTTACTTGGGCTATGACATCAAGGTAAGCATCAAAATGTAAGGTCGGAAGGGACCATTCAGATTGGGTAGCTATATTATAAAATTTCTTGGAAATGGCAACATAAATACAAATACAACACCCATAAAAATAGCAAGAATAGGCATTCAGTTGTGTTCATTTAGTTAATAATCATCATCTAGGATTCTAGGCTACAGACTTGGGCATATTGTTGACTTAGTCTATATCATTCTTTAGTGTTGTATTAATGAATTCAACAATATTCAAGTCATTTTAGGGTTCATGGCACATTCCTTTATGGACTTCGGGCTTTAGCCATTCCATTATTGTAGAAACAACATGTGCTCTCTTCATTTTATGATCTAAGAAGAATTTCTCTCTTCCATTCTTGGCTTCCTTGTGTACAGTTTCTTTTTGTATAAGTTAGAATGTAATTCAAGCTACATGTCATTCAAGTTAGTTAAAATATTTTAAAATATTATCCTTATGCAGTTGAACTGCAAATTTCTCAATTGCAATCAGAGTGAATTCCCATGAAGACAACAGCTAAAATTCACCCTTAAAAGCAAGCAACATAAATCTTTATATGCTACTATAATCAACCTTATAGAAGCGCCAACTAGGAGTTGAAACTTGTAGCATCAAACATGGCTTTTTCAAAATCGTACAACTGTTCAATGCTCAGCAACTGTAGTTGATATATTAGGGGACCTGTCCAGAATCTTAGGCAATTTTTGGGTCTTCTTTTTAATCATTTAACATTCTTTTCATTCACATACCTATTAGCAACAGAAAGGCATTACTGCCATTACACCACCACAGAATGAATATATCCTTCTTATTACATTGATAACAAATGAAAGATATACGAGTCTCATTCCCAAGCATTTATTATTCCAGATACAATGCTCTCACGCTGGAAACCATGGCCAAATGGCTTACTCAAAGTCTCAAACTCAACATCTCAAACAATGCCCAAGGTTTTGTCTTCCTTTAACGACAAAACCCTTTATAAAATATCTTTTAGGCCTAACAATTAACTAATGACATCTTTAATCATTATTTTACATTTATTGTCAAGTCCCTAATTGGGAAATTCTATTGCTCTGAGTGTTAACCAGCATTCCTCAATTCTTTACTCGTTTAAGTCAATTATCATTCTTCTGTGTGCTCTAATATTTACAACTTTTCCAAAGTTATCTGCAATTCCCCAGAAGTTTGCCCATTTAACAATTTTAGTTGTCACCCAAAAGCCTCTATTCTACTTTATGTTGTTTGAAAGCCTGTACTTCTACCTCATGTTTCCTAGAAGCCCATAGATTGCCCAATAGTCTAACTCCGTTCACTGAACACTATCATCCTGGATTGCCTAGGAGCCTATAGTTGAGCAAATCCTACAAGAAAGATTTCTTGCTAAAATTTATAGCACAGAATCAAGAATTACTTTCAAGTGTGGTCCACCTATAACCATAAGGGTAGCAATTAAATTGGATAAGGAAGAGATGAGCTTTTTAATGTCAATCATTACTTTTAAAGTCAATATTACACCATTAGAAAGGTATAACCGTATAAGTTTATAGTTTGTTTCATTGTCTACGGTTATTGATGGCCAATATGATCTATAGATTTCTTCAACAATTCCAGTCTGAATCTCTAATTCTCTCACATGAAATATTATACTCTTATAGGTTGGAATTTCATGGGTTGTTAAAACCAGTGTTGAAAAACTCTATGAAAAATCGCCGACTTTTCAAAAAGTTGCGATTTTTTCCCTTGGCCGAAAAATCGGCTAAAAAAAATCAAGACTTTTTCACTTTTCAAAAAGTCGCGACTTTTTCCAAAAAGTTGCAGAGGCTAAAAATGGCAAGTCCCGACTTTTTCTAAAAACTCCCAACTTTTTTCCAAGAAGTCCCGACTTTTTCAAAAAATCTCCAGTTTTGCTAAAATGGCTAAAATGGCTAATTTTCCAAAAAATTTCCATTTTAGCCATTTTGTCTTATACTAACACCTTTCCTCTACCGTATAAATATTTCAAAACTTTGTTGTATTTGAATATCAAACCATGCAAGGATAATCTATACAAAATATGTATCCGTTTATCAAAGATCACAATAGTAATTGAATTACTTTTTTCACTATTAGGGAATTTTTTGAGCAAACATATTTTGAGTGATCATCTAACACATTGTAGGAAAAAAAGAGCAACGTTTCAAGTGTTAGATGAGTTAGGGCTAATGTGAGGCTCATGTCGGAAATTGAATTTGGGAGTGAAAAATACATCTATGATTTATCACCAATACAAAACAAGTAATACGTTTAATTGCTGACAACCAAATCAATAAAATATACCTTTCAAAAATTAGGTTTAAGTCATAAGATGGAGGGACAAATAAAAAGCATTTAGGAAAACCTTATATAAACCTAATCATTGGAGTAGGGAAAAATATGAAGTATGAATGGAAAACTCAGGAAGAGAGCATTGATATTAGATAGCTATATGCTAGTTTTCCTCGAATACATTTATATATGTGATGTCATGTTTTATTGGTTATCCACTTTTGAGTCATTGATTGGACAACTATGATGTTTCATGATACAATATCGACTTTGATGTATCATTTTACAATTGGCATGACTACATGATGATGAAATATATCAATGCTTTCTCCATATTTATGTTCCAATGTGTTTATCTGATGTTATTGTTGCTTTAAATGTTTAAAATTTTGAAAAAAATGAATGTATTTTGTATTTTTTAATGTTTGCCGACTTTTCCCGATTTTTTTGCCGATGTTGCCGAGAAGTTGTATTCGGGACCCTTGCCGACTTTTTGCCGAGGCCGACTTTTTCAACATTGGTTAAAACTTAAAATATCCCCAAAAGCCAATAACTTGATCAGAATTAACAAATCAGATAGCCATCATATGACAGCAAAGTTGAAAATAAAGACGAGTTCCACCCCTCTTCAAAAAGGTATATTTGCGACAAACTTAAAAGAGTCTTCAGGTAGAAGAACTAGAGGAGGTAAGAAAAGGTCTCCTGGAAGCTACGAATCTTTAAAAAAAGGTGGATGTGCACAAAGACAGGTCCAGGATTTAGGAATAGTCAACCTTAAGTGTGTAACCACCGTTGGTATTGACTGTGGCCAAAGCAACCAAACAACTAGAGCTGCAAATCCTATTTATATTCGAGTTAGTCTAGAAAATATAAAGGCATCTTTAGATTAATCTTTATTATTTTGAATAGAACCTTCCTTATACAGAAGTTTCTTTACCGTTGTAATATTTTATAGAGAGAGAACATTCCTTAATAGGTATTATACTATTATAGTAATTGTGCTGAACTGTTCCCAACATTCTCTTAATAGTCTTAGTTTCTATCTTCTATATCTATTTGCTATATAATATGCATATTTATTCAATGTTTCACCATCTCAAACTCAATAGGACAGAACTGTACAAATAGATTTTAATGTTGTCATGGTATTTGAAGGAAAATCAAAAAAAAAGATAAACAAAAAGAAACAACAGCTATTTTTCGAGAAAGCTCAATTTCAAAGTACAAAGAAATACTGAAGACTTCGATGTATCCAGAGAGGTGAAATGGCAGTGGCACAGATACCCTCTTCTTCCAGAAGATTGGCTTCATCTGATTCATTCATTTCCTTCTGGATAGATTGAGCTGTTCCTTTCTCATAGTTAACCTCCTCTGCTGAAAAAAGGAAATGTTCAAATGGTAGTCACGACTCACAACCAAATTCCTTCATGAAGTAAACTAACAAGACATTCTTGAGAATCCCAAGCATGCACAAATGTAATATCGGAGAAAATGAACATGAAACAAGGAAGAGGAAAAATATACACGGAGATCTATTTAACTATGGTTGCCAAATCTATTAAAACTGTAAGCAAAAAAATAGCAAGAGAAACATTTGGATGACCTGCTCTTCATGAGTTTAAATCTTCAGTACTACCTGATGATGGCTCCATTGCACTGCCGCTTGACAGAAGCCTTTCCATGGCAGCAAATCTTCCTCGTCCTAATGTATGCCCCATTGAAGGCAACCTACAGTTCATCAACTATTGTAAGCTAATGATTATTCAAAATTCAAATCTGTAACAAGTAGCGCTGTAGCCATCGGAGCATACCATAAACAGTCCATACACTTGTGAAAACCAATTTAAACTTAAAGTATACTGCATTAGAAAGAAACAATTTATATTGGCAATCATGCACGACCAAAAGGTCAACAAATAAGTACAGAGATACAGAGGAGTAATTTAAATACCCCAGCAAAGCAATGCATACAATGTACATTAATCAGGCCTCAATTAAATTTTAACTACAGTAAAAAGAAACAATTGATAGTAATATACTAATATCCACAGGTAACTAACATGGGGAATAGATTAGTAACAAGCAGCATAAGGTATTACAAGTCTTATAAAAGGTAGAGAATCCTAACAAAGTAATATGATATCAGTTTTCATTCACACATGCGATACAGCTAGAGATACTATCTAGTATCTAGGATAACAAACAGAATTTATTTTAACACAAACAAAAGGAATCAAAATTACCGATTAACAAAGAAAAAAGCAATAGGAGGCCATTTTAAGAAAGAGACATTTTGGGGGAATGGATGTCTTGGAGTTTTTTATGGCATGAAACTGAGTCTGACACATCTGAAGTTATGTCTGGCAAAAGGGGAGGTACAGTTCCACCACTCATTCATATAGAGAAGCCTGCAGCAACTTTCACCAATAGAATTCGTTGGTTCTTTTCCAAATGATGATAGCTAAAGAATTAAGATACAAATAGACAAATGAAAAAAGAGAATCCATGTAATTGGTCAGAGTCAGAGGAAGTCAAGTCATTGGAACTTCCTCCCCAGTGATTGCGATCAATGGCCCTGAAATTCACAGATCATGCTCTGGTTGGAACATTTACTGGGTTTTGGCCTTGAAAGGAATCTGGGGTCTAGGATCTCAAAGACTCGGAGAATCCTATTGTCAAGGACTCAAGGGTAAAATTGACTTTCTATCCAATGGAAGAGATTTTTTTTTGGTTTAATAATCCAAAAGATAAAGATTGATTCCAGCGTAATCATTGGTTTATGGGCACTAATGGTCTTTATCTCTAAATCACCAATCAAATAACCTAGACGACTGAACCAACCCTACCACAAGCCCTTCTGTCCATCACTAAATCAAATCAAGAAAGGGATAGAGAGATAGAGAGAAGTTATTAAACCTTCCACAACACCAAATTCACCCATGGGACCAAGAATCTTAAATATCAATCCAACTCTCATAAGATGTTAAATGTGGCTAAAATAGCTAAAGTTCTACTAAATAGTAAAGCCAATCCCTAGAATAAAAGAGTGAGATGGAGCTACTGGACTCGTATAGAGGTTGCCTCCTTTGCCCCACCTTGTTTCGTGTCTCATCCTTCATTGTCGATCTCTAGATCTTAACTCTTTCCTGCATCAATTTACCGACCATGGTTGTTGTAGCCTCCAAATGTCTCCCTATGGAAGTTGTATCCCAACAGATAATCTAGAATTTCAACCTCTTCCTAATGTCGGTGTAAACCTCACAACTCATCGGGAAGTGTTGCTCCATTTCTTCTTCTCCTTTCCCACACATCTAACATGTTCTCTTCTCCCAAAACTCTTTTTGTCTATGTCCGTCTACCTGTTTTGTATCTCAGTCTGTGTGAGCTAGTCTTTAGTTGAGCTATTAGTTGCTTTTCCTACCAAGAGATATTAAGCTTCAAGCAATCTTGGGCTCTTACTTCCCTGTGTACATTAAACTAGTCCATGTAGTATTGTTTCTCCCTGGTTTTTCCTCCACCTACTCGTTCTATAATGTTACTGTAAATGTGTTTTTAGCTCCTTCCCATCCACTGGAGAGTATCCTCTATTACATGACACTCTTCAAGCCACCGTCCGCATTGCAAGTTCCATGTAATATTCCTTCTACTTAACACCTCTTCGTTGATTTTTGTTGGTATTTGATTTTTGTCCATGATTTCTAGTCGTTGTCTTTATAGCAGCAGTTTTCTCGGTGCTTCTATTTCTAGGGGATAGAGTCATGTTTTGGCTAACAGAATCTCGTATGGACTGTTGTTTTTGACCCTTGAGAATTGTTATCATGTCTTTTATACTCTTTTTAGTTGGCCTCAACTATTTTTAGTCATGCTAGGTCACCATACTTCACATTAGTGGAGTACTATGATGATGAGTGTCTGGAACAACCTGCATAGCATGTCCCATTCCCATATCTCCTCTATCCTACACCAGTTATGGAGAAAAAGGACCACTTCTCAGCCCCCTTAGAGCCTTTTCCTTGTGCAGCTGTCCCAACTCAATCATTTGTTGAAGTCCAACCCCAGATATTTGTAGTTCTAGGTGATTTCCAATGGCTTTCCCAAACTTATTGATTTTGCTTCGATTTTCTCTTGAACAAGAACAAGACTAGCCTGCCTTACCTCTATTTATTGCCATCCTTACCTCTTTGCATAAGACTTCTAGAGCTTCTAGGTGGTCTTGTAGGCTGCGAAGTGTATGGATTGCTAGAATGGCATCGTCTGCATAGAGTAAGTACTAAGACTTTTATAATGATTCTTGCTATGTCCGCACCTCCTCCTCCTACCTTCTAAACAAGGGAAGCAAGCCCTAGATTATAAGGTTATCTCCATATCTGATGTTTTGCCTTGTTCCTAACATAAAAAATTTATAAGGAGCAGTAAAAGAAGTTAGGACAGATTTGCGGAGCCACCTAAAGAAGTTAGAGCCAAATTTGTGGATGCTTCATGGTTTAATTATGTTTACACCCACCCTATCTGTTGATTTTTCTAAGCAGCATCGAGAGCCATTTTCTTAGGAGAATGGGGACACCTGGTCCGAGACCACGATGTGGACTCAACCTAGAGTTGAGTGATCATTCTATTGAATGATGATATCTGGTCTGTAACCATGATATGGACCCAGTCCTGCACTGGGGGAACTCAACCTTGAGTTAGTGACCATTCTGTTGAATGGTGACATCTGGTCCGGGACCACGATGTGGAACCAGTCTAGCACTGGTAGAATCAGCTTAGATCTGAGTAGCCATTCTTTTGAATGGAGGCACCTGGTCAGTTACCAGGAAATCACCTGGTCCGAAACTAGGGACTCAGCGCAGGGTTGAGGGCCATTCTCCGGGAGAATGGAGGCGATTGGTCTGTTACCAAGTATTTGACCTAGTGTCAAATTATGCAACCTATGGCTGAGGTACCTAGTATGTTACCAAGAAGACACTATAAGCCCTAGACCGGGTCTGGACATGTGTGACACTCTGACCCTTGATCAATGGGCTTTGCGATCTTCTCCAAGGCTTAGCTACCTTTGGTTAAGACACCTTAGTACCCGATCTTGGTGTCACACAGAGTGTGAGATAAAAGCATTAGTATTTCTCTCAGTTTATGATGATGTACTTTGAGTGGTGATGAAAGACCACCTTGACCACATGTGATGACCACAAGGGCACTTGAAGAAGGCTAAAGCAAAAGTCAAAAATACTTAAAGAACCTTAGTACCACTAAGGTGTAAAAGTGAAAGTGCAAAAAGACCTTTAGTACCACTTACAGGTGACTCAAAGGATATAAAAGAAGATCAATCCATTTCATTATTGCACACACTTGCTCTCACAGGTACAGCTGCTCCAACTGAAGATTTCACAAGTGACTGAAGAAAAAGAAGGTTGATGTGATGCCCTAGCATGGATGCATTCACATTTGTTTTCCTGAACCCTAAGCTAGGGTTTCAATCACAGCAAGGTTTTATCAGTTTTGGGTGCTAGGGTTTTACCCTACCTTCTTCACGGCCCCTTCACCTTCTTCACAGGCAGCTACAAAATTTCTCAAACAGGCATCAGTTCCTCTCGGGCAACCATTTTCTCCTTCATGGGCAGCTGCTAGAAATCTGGGCAGCCATCTTTTGGGATCGGCCCTTCTGCTACTGTTCTCGGGCAGCCCCAGATCCTTCACGAGCGGCCTAGGGCTGACTCGGATCCTCCTCGGGTTACCCCGTTGGGCTGCCAACAGGTCTGAGCAGCAGCTACAAGTCAAGCAGTAGTAGCCTACTGCTGGCCACTAGCAGTAGTCTCGGGTAACCCTAGCAGACTGTCAGGCAACTGCTTAAGGCTGTCGGACTGTGCAGCAGCTCTCTCGGGCAGCCCAGCATACCCTCCGGGCAGGGTAATAGGTCCAAGCATGCCCATTAGGGTCTCGGGAAGACAAACCTGCCCTACAGGCAACAAAAATAGAGGAAAACAGTACGGACGAGCAGTCGGGTATGGACAGGAAGCAGGGTACGGACTGGCAGCAGAATTGGCACAGGGCAGCAGTACGGTCAGATCCAAGCAGCCTGCAATTTCTGGGCAGGAGAGAGAATTAGGGCAACAAGCCCAATTAATTGGGCATTTTCTATAAAATTGAATTATCTGATGTAATTGTGGATCTGTGGTTCAAACTCACAGTTAGAATTTGTGAATTTTGGAAAAACTCAATCATCTCATTTACGAGATGAATTACTAATGTTTTTGGGGTTTTTCTCCTTTAAAGGTTTCCCCAGTGAAAAATCTTGTGTTCAATGTGTTGTTGTCATTGATGTTGTTTACTGCACTTGTCATTTGTTTATGTTAGTCTACAAATTTTAAAAGTATTCATGCTAATGCTAAAAATTCAACATGGTATCAAAGCTTAGCATGTGAAGACACAGTAAAGGGAGATTGTTGTTGTCTTCCTAGACCTTGGGATATTTTGTAGACTTAACATTTGACTAAGTGGTAGAGATGGTCGTCAATATCTTCAGACCAGAAGAGAAGCTACAAGGTTCAGCTAACTACAACTCCTAGAAGGCTAGATTGACAGTTATTCTAGAAGAAAATGACTTGAATGACATTGTGTTTAATGTCAGTGACGAGCCAACATCTAATGCTGGCAGACTTGCTTACAAGAAGAAGCAGGCTAAGGCTAGAAGAAGCATTTATGATTCTGTCAAAGAAACCGTGATGCCCAACATCACAGCTCTGAAGACTGCCAAAGAATGCTTTGACACCTTGGCAAACTTGTATGAGAAGAAGGCTCCTAGTCAGAAGAGAGACTTGAAGAAGAGACTACGAACTTTGAAGGTGAACGAGGATGAAGGGGTTGGTTCTTTCTTCACAAAGATTGCACTGGTAAGAGATCAACTTATTGGTATTGTTGTTGATGATGATGACCTTGTGCAAACTGTGGTTTATGGTCTCCCAAGCTCTTGGGAAACCTTCATGGCATCTGTCAGTGGACGTGAGAATCAGCCAACTTTTGAAAGACTTTGGCATGATTACATAGAAGAAGAGGGAAGGACCTCAGGCAAGGTAACCTTGCACGTGCAGCAAAGACAAAGAAGTTCAAGAAGCCTTTCCCTCAGGAAAAGAAGGGAAAGAAACCTCAAGGTAAGTTTTCTGACATGTCAAAAGTGGAATGCTATAATTGCCATAAGTTTGGACATTTTGCCAAGGATTGCAGGCAAACCGAGAAGAAACCCAAGCGAAGGTTTCAAGCCTCTGTTGCAGCAACAAAAGACGAAGAAGAACCAAAGAAGAAGAAGAAAACCAAGGCTAGCAAAGAAGAAGAACCTAGACGAGAGTACTACCTAATTTCTGCTCTCACTGTTTCTTTCACAGACAGTGCCACCTCTTGGTGGGTGGATAGTGGTGCCTCCAGGCACATGACAGGTAACAGTGGAGCTCTGACCAGTTACAAAAAGAAGAAGTCCACCACACAGGTGGAACTTGGAGATGACTCCACTTACAAGATTGAAGGAGTTGGCTCAACTTCACTTCAACTTAACTCAGGTACGGTTCTTCGTATAAATGATGTCTTGTATGTTCCTGGTTTAAAGAAGAATCTTCTATTTGTTGTTGGTTTAGAGGACAAGGGCTACAGATTCCTCTTCATGGACAAGAAAGTCCTTCTATGGGCAAAGGACGAAGACTAAGCCAGTTGTACAAATTGGGGTTCGAGAGGGAGGCCTTTAAAAGGCTTCCGAGGATTCCACTAATGCTTTGGTACATCATTCAGTTGATCCATGTGAACTATAGCATAGAAGGTTTGGACACCTTCACTACACAGGTCTCCCAGGATTGCAGAAGATGGTCACAGGTATGCCAGAGGTGTCTCCAAAACATGATGGAATTTGCAAAGGATGTGCTCTAGGTAAGAACACTAAGAAATCATTTTCCAAAAGCAATAATAGATCTAAAGACATTTTGGATTTGATTCATTCTGACATTTGTGGGCCCGTGTCTTCACCCTCTTTGAGTAGGTGTTTATATTATGTCGTGTTCATTGATGATCACCCTCGGAAGTCATGGATTTACTTCCTCAAGGCCAAGAGTGAAACTTCTGACAGTTTCAAAGAGTTCAAGGCACTGATTGAAAATCAGACTAGTAGACACATCCGTATCTTGAGATCAAATAACGGAGGTGAGTATGAATCTAATGAGTTTGATGACTTTTGTCGAGAAGCAGGAATCAAGAAAGAGCTGACAGTTCCTTACAACCCTCAGCAGAATGGGGTTGCAGAAAGGAAGAATAGAACGATTTGTAAAGCTACTAAAGCCATGATTATTGATCTAGATCTTCCTTTATCTTTGTGGGTTGAAGCTACAGAAACTGGTGTGTACATCCAAAAGAGAAGCCCTCATGCTATCTTGGGGGAGAAGACTCCAGAAGAAGTCTTCACCAAGAAGAAACCTGCAGTTGACCACATGAGGATATTTGGTACTCCGGTGTACGTTCATGTGCCAAAGGAAAAGAGGGCCAAGCTAGAGCCCTCTAGTAAGAAAGATATTTTTGTCGGATATAGTGATTGCTCTAAGGCTTATCGTATCTATGTACCTGGACATAATTACATTGAAGTCAGCAGAGATGCGATCTTCCATGAGGAAGCTGTGTTTCGTAGAACACTAGAGCCTTCAACGAGAGATGAAGTTCCTCCCCTTGAGTTTCCAGATTCAGAAATTCAGAGGGAGGACAAGGAATTTGAGGATCAAATTCCAAATGCACCTAAGGATACTGAAAGTCCACCAGAAGAACTGCTTGAAGTTCCTCCTTCCAAAAGGAGACCTACTTGGTACCGAGAGACGGTGTAAGAAGGCAAGAAGCATAAAGCTCCTCCCGGGACTTTTAGAGGAAGCATAAGACCTCAGAAGTAATCAGGTCTTATGAGCCAGCTTATCAATGCAGAACCTTCCTCATATGAAGAAGCAGTAAATAAACAGGTATGGGTTGATGCCATGATTGAAGAGTACAGTTCAATCATGAAGAATGATGTGTGGGAAGTTGTTCCCAAACCAACAAGAAAGTCAGTAATGACTTCCAGATGGCTTTATAAAATCAAGCATGCTGCTAATGGCAATGTGGAGAAGTATAAAGGCAAATTCATAGCTCGTGGCTTCACTCAAAAAGAAGGCATTGACTACGACGAGACATCTCCTGTTGCCAGGTACACTACCATTAGAACCATCATTTCTCTTGCTACAGTATTCGGATGGAAGTTACATTAAATGGAGTCGTGGGGGGGCATTCAACACTACACCACAAGGGTGCATCCTAACGAGACCCCACAGTCACTTTCTAATTGTTCCCGCTTTCCCTAAAGAATTTGCCCACTACTTCTCCAAAATCGTCTACGCAATATTTTCATAATGTTTTGGGTGGTTACTTCTATTGAAATGAGTTATTTAATTAGATGTGAGAAAATTAATAAGTGCACAATTCTGCTTTTGATATCCACAAGATTCAGACTGAGCTGCGAGGAGTAGAGCATACACGGAATAGGCAAATGTTATTTCCAATAAAGCAAAGTAAAGTAGAGATACAACCCTTCGGGACGGATTGTGTGCTCGTGTGAACAAAAAATTGTGAGACTAATTACTACAGCAAATAAATGCCCGGTTAGTATTTGATTACTTTGAATAAAATTTGTAAATCTTGAAATAAACTTGATTGATTTAAAAGTTGAAGTAATCAAATATAATCTAAACGAACAAGAAAATCCAACCCACTTCAAGGACAGATACAGTCTTCCCCCAAATAGGGGAAGAGGGTGCGGGAGCCGTAATCCCACTTGCTATTTTATTAAATTGTTACACTACTGATAATTAAATAAAGGGCTTCCTTTTGACCTTATACTTTAGCCAAAAGGTTTACAATAAATTGCCGGAAGAAAGGGATTGAAGAGGGGGTATTTGAAGATGCTTTGGGAGTCTAAAAACTTGAAAATTTCGCAAGAATTTCTTCTTGACCTGTCAACAAAATACAAAAACCAGCAAGCTAATCTTTTATAAATTAGTGGATTAGCATAGAAATACAATCAAAATTTTACACCTTAGTGTTTGCGAAAGTTGAAGGAATTTAAACCACTTCAAATACTAAGAGATTCACTAGATCTAAGCTTATGATAACAAGTTAAAAAGAAATGCTTTTAGATCTAGTTAAATAATCAAGCTAAGAAAAAATCTATGCTTGCTTTTAAAGGTAACAAGAAAAAGATTTAATTTTTTAAGGATGAAGAAATAGCCCTCAAGCTTGGCTAGAATCTTTGTGAAGACATAAAAGTGCCTGAAATGCAAGAAATGTTAGATCTTTAAGATAAAGAATGAAGGAAAGAAAGGATGCAACCGAGCTCCCACTTCTCCTTCACCTGAGATAATCTACAAGCTACACACAAACTTTGAACAAGTGAAATCCAATCTAGTGCATTCAATCAAATGAAATGAGAAGAAAACAAGTATTACCAACTACAAAATGTTACTTCTTAATCTCAGATAATCAAATACAAGTAAACAAATTAATATTTTAAATGTTTACTCAAAAAACCATAAAGGATTTTTAAGCTAGAAATCAGATCTGCAAAACTTGAAAGAAATGAACAATAGCTTAGCCAAATATCACCTCAATTAATCGCAGCATTCACATCAACAAGATCTTACACCATTTAGACCTCCAAAGCCTTGACTTTTATTAAAATCAGAAAAAATAATGATCATTACAGTAGCAGAGGTTACTTGCTCCATGTGAATTGAAGAGCAAGAGCCTTGCTTATATAGAAAAATAGAGAAGAAGAGGGTGGTGCATTCACCAACTTGGCATGAGCTTGTAAAATGGAAACAATTTAAAACAAACATGACTCATTCCAAAACCAAACCCAACCCATTCCACTTTACATCTGCTCTTTTCATAAATTTCCTGGGAAATGCGCCCTCTCCTTAAGGAAGTGCGCCCCCTTCAATTGGCAATGTCATGTTGCCTCTTATGCATGAGAGAAATGCTCCAACATGTTTCGGGAAGGTTAGGAATATTTCCAAATAGCTTTGCCAACTCAGAAATTTCATTTTCGGCATGTTTTTTTAACTTTTTAGAAATTGCCGAATTCTTTTATTTCCTCATTTTTTTGGTCTTTTTTTTTACTAAAAGTTAATTAAGTAAAAAATGAATCACTTAAAAACTTAGGAAAGTGGGTCTAGGGGTAAAATATATGCTCTGAATTAGAAAATGAGCACCCCCATGCCTCAATAAGAGTCTAGACCACACTTTTATGCCTTATTTAATTTTTTAATTAACTTATAAAAAATAAGCCTAAAAAATGGAAAAATTTAATTTTTCCCGAAATTAAAAAAAACCTATGGGGGACTTAATGTGTGTTCATATGACTCAAAAACAATGATTAGCATGGTAATATAACCTCCTAAGGCTCTTTTACCAAGACATTTACTCTAGCTTTGGAGGAGTTGGTGAAAAACTCAAAAATTATAAGTCATTAAAAAACAACATGTAATTCCCAAGGAAAAAACACAGAAGTGACAAGTGATGTTATTCTAACTCTTTGTGGAATTCTCTTTGTTGCCCTGTCCTTTTTTCTTATGCCAATTACCTTTGCCCTTGAAGTTAGTGACAAAGACCTGTTTTTAACTCTCTATCGTATTACTACTTCCAAAGTTTGTCTTCCATCTATCTTGTTGTAAGAGCTTGTTGCAAAGATCATCAAACTTCAGGTCAACATCCATAAAAGTAATGTTCAAAGACTCAATGAAGTGCTTTTAAGCACGTGGTAAGCTTTTCGGCGTGATTACCACCAAATCTTCCTCTTCCATCTTGCGCTCAATGGACGCCAATTGCTCTCAGATATCCTTGATCTTGAGTAAGTGCTCTTGTATTGAGGTACTCTCATCCATCGTGATCGAGAACAACATGTTCTTCAAAAAGAAGGCTTGCCCCTTGTCCGAGATCCCATGCTGCTCTTTCAGCTGCTTCTAGATGGCTATTGAAGTCTTCTTGCTTTGGATCTCAAGAAGCATAACATCTATCATGGACAACTTAAGAAACATTATTGCTTCTTGTAAAAAAAAATTCAAACCCCAACCCAGTTTCAAGTCTCAATAATACTTCATTGTTTAATGCCCAGCCCACAAAGATGTCATTAGCATTAAAAATGTTTTATAACAAGAAACACATGAAGTCTAATTTTTCAACTTGAACAAAAATTTAAATACACGGGATAGGAAGTCAAATATTTTTGGTCAAATGACCCTAGAAAAACCCTTACGGGAAAACAAGTGAGAGAGATGATATTTTTATTATTTCAAGAGCCCACAAACAAAGTTACAGCAAATTCTTTTTCCAACAATAAATAAACAGACGTATCTTGAAAATTGTGCCCTTCTTCAATTCGAAACTCTTGCCCAAACTGCCTGGAAAATCATGCTCAAATTTCTGTGCATGACTATACGAAACAGTGCGGTCTAAACCCTGCAACAAATGCCATCAAAGTGTGTGCATGTTCTGCCCTTAACTATACATAATAGTACGGATTTCCTGTAGCAAATTTACCTCAAAATTCGAGCAAATCTCCTACCTCAATTTTCGTGTTACCTTTATGTTAATTAGTCTAAAAAATACAGTACGGACTGACTGCAATTAATATTGTACGGATGAATTAAATGTTGGAATAGATGCCTTGGTCTGCATGCCAAATCTCTTGGTCTATGCGCCAACCTCTTTCTGCTTTAAAAAACTCACTCAGTCTTAAACTCTTCGACCTTCTTCTTGTTGATTTTTGTACCTTGGAGGTGTTCCCCTGGAGACTTTGTGCCTAAGCCATTAAATGAGGAAAAGAAACGTGACTCTTAGCATTAATTTCATGTGATTTGAAGTTAAGTTCACCTAATGAGTTTTAAAGTAACATTTTAATTATTTAATGAGGAAATGAGAGAAATTGTTTTTTTATGTTGGGAAAAGTGATTTTTTCAACCATTGATTTGACATCTCAAGATTCATTTTGGGCCCTTGGATCTTGAGATGGTTCACCTACACTCATAAATTAAATAAAAGGATGAGGGCAAGCAAAGAAGCACTTCATTCCATTCCATGAGCATTTGGAGAGGAGGTCGACTTCTTGAGAAAGGAGCACAGGAGAGAGAGGTGACTGGCATGCATTCCTAGGCACCTACAACAATATACCAGGAGCATGAAAATTGAGGGGAGTAGCACATAGTTTGAGGAGGAGAACAACTACAAGATTTTCAAGATGGTGGGCACAAACATCGAGGCAATTAATGCACAGTCTGTACAGCAATAAATGCAAACTCTGTACAGCAGAGTTCTGTAGCAGAGGGGCACAATCTTCCAAGCTGAGAAGGAAAAGAAATCGAGGGCAAGAAATGCTATACTGAATGGCACGAAAATCAAGGCAAGAGAAGTATGTACAATGGAAGAATTTCAAGGATTGTACTGTACATTTCAACATGAAGTTCGAAGCAGTCGGGCACTGATTTCAAGGCTAATATTTATCTTCTATGGTTGAGATAAGTTGTGAATTAACTATTGATTTTATTACTACTGCACATTTTCAAGAAGAAGATAAAATACACTCTCTCACAAGTTTTCTCCATTAGGGTTTTTCCAGGGGCAATTTGCCCAAAATACTAAGTCTGATTTTTACTGTGCATGGCCATTTAATTCTGCTCAGAAGTTAGTAATTTCCTCATGTGTTTCAAATTCTAAATTTGTTTATGAGATCAAATTCATTTTCAGCTATCATATGTTGAATGGGTTTGGGCATTAAACTATGACATTTAGTGAAACTTGAAACCGGGATGGGGTAGATAATTTTTACATGGTATCAAAGCCAAGTTTGGTTAAAGAGAAGTGAGCAAAATACAAAGCATATTTTCAGACTTGCAGAGAGGGCCTATTTTTTTTTTCACCAGGTAAATTTGGACTTGCATTTTGAGTGAGATGGCTACTGGGTTAAGGATAGAGGACAGGTTGGATGGGGCTGCAAATTTCAATCCTTGGAATGAGAGGATTGTACTACTACTGCAGGAGAACAGTTGTGGGAGATTGTGAACAGTATTACTACCAATCCAGTAGTGGTACCTGCAGCTACAAATGAAGCAGCTAAGGAAGCCTATGACAATAAGAACATCAAGGATAAGAGAATTACTCTTGATGCAGTCAAGGGCCATGTGATCCTGCATGTGACTAGTAAGGACAACGCTTATCAAATATGGGATGCCTTAACCAAATTGTACGAAAATTCTAATGAAAACATGAAGATGGTTTTGAGAGAGAAACTTAAAAGCATCAGAATGCCCAAATCTGAAAATGTTGCATCTTACCTTACTAGGATCACTCAAGTGAGGGATGAACTAGGTGCAGTGGGGGAGGTTGTTGCTAGCAGTGAGCTAGAGAGGACAGCCTTGAATGGCGTGACGAAGCCATGGGTTGTGTTTGTGGAGGTTGTTGTAGCAACTAGCAAGAGAAAATATGTCTCCCTGGGATTGTCTTTGGGATGACTTCATTCAGAAGGAGACCCAGTGAGGATATGTGCAGGGCAGTTCATCTCACAGTAAGGAAGATGAGGAGAATGTGGCTTTGACAGCTAGAGGCAAGAAGAAGTCCAAGAAGGGCCCCAAGGGTGGGGCTAAGCAGCAGGGTGATCAGAAGAAAGATTTGAACAAAGTGAAATGCTTAGCTTGCAAGAAGTTTGGGCACTATGCTGGACAATGTTCGAACAAGAAGAAGAAGTAGCAGACAGTAGCTTTGGTGGAGGTTGACAAGTATGCAGCAAAGTTCGAAAAAGAGTTTTTGTTGATGTAGTAGTTGTGTGAAGTATCCTCACCATGTCAGCCCCAGAAGAAATATAAAGACAACACCCATTGTTCACACTAAAAGAGAAGTCGGCCTAGCAAAAGAAGACAAGTCATCCCCACTTGAAAGATGAAAAGTTAGCATGATAAAGTATAAATAGAAGGTGCCCTCACTCATTTCTCACCAAGCAATCAAGCAAGTTTGCTCCAAGCAAAGAAGAAGTTCGCTCCTGCTGCAAGAGAAAGACTTTTGGGGGTTTGTTATCTTGGAGGAGTTTCTCCTTTGTATCTTGGGGTTTATCTTTCTGCCATATGTGCTACATATGTATCTAGATGTACACTGATCTCTGAACTATTATTATCTCTATTAAAAGGTTGTTGGGTTTTCTCCCTTAGTGGTTTCCCAGATCAAAACTTGTGTCTATTGTTTCTGTTCTTGGTTATTCTTTTAGTGCTCTTGTTTATTATGCAATTGAAATTATACTGCTATATCTATAAAAGCTAACATGGTATCAGAGCAGTGCCAAAAGAAGCCATTGCCAGAAACTAGGGCTACATACTTTGGAGTGTTGCAACCTCAGTTTCATCTTGAAAAGAGCATATTCGAATTCAACCTAGGAGTTCGCACTTATTTGTGGAGGCAAAATCCAGTTTGAAGAAATTTCAATTTTTGACCTAATTTTTGTCGGAGTCAAGAACTAAGGCTCCATGTTTTTAGCCCTTTTATTCATTGTTTAGGTTCGACCTTAACATTTTTTGACTCGCCTTGGGAGGGAACATCTATCTATGGAAGCAGATTTCATATCCAAAAAGTTTCATTTTTAACATATTCTCTACCAGAATCGAGAAACTGGGTTTCCAATTTTGAGTTGTTCTATCCACAGATCTAGGAGAAAAGAAGGTTTGTTCAAGTCGCCCTAGAAGGGCACATTTATCTATGGAATCATATTTGCAAGAATCCAAATTCAAATTTGACCTAGATTCTGCTAGGGTTTTTTATTCAATTTTAGGTTGCATCCAAGATGATTGGTATGAAGGTTGAAGATAGACTTGATGGGGCTTCTAACTTCAGCTCTTGGAAGTCGATGGTTCTCCTCATCTTGGAGGAAAATGATCTCTTGAAGTTTGTCAATGAGAAGGTTTCAGAACCAAAAGAGGAAACAAAAAAGACTCAGTAGAGGAAGAATGATGCTAGGGTGTTGTGTTGCATCTATACCCAGTGCACCTTCAGATGTTCCCTAGGGAGAGAGAGTCAAGTTTTTCGACCAGGAGGGGTGTTATTGAGCAATGGTGGTCATGGTTGGGCCATTTAGTCCTTCCTTTAGGAGTACTATGGCTTAATGGCACAGCTGACTGCACTTTGTTGGGGTTCTTAACCCAAGGGTTGGTGTTCGGGGCTCCTAGGGGTTGATCACTAAGTCACATGGCTCCATGTCTTGTTTGCTTGCTATGGTGGCCTTTGCTTTAGCTGCGAGACATTTGTCTCCCTTCACAGGCACCTAGGACACCCACCTGGCCCTTCTGTTTACCGGCGCCCTCTCCCCTAGTCTTATTTCCTCAGAGGAAGCTATCCTCCACGCCAAGCCTTCTTGTTGCTTTAAGGAGGGCATTGAGGGATTTTACAACATTCTTGGCGTTAGATGGGGTATAACGCCCTCCCTTCAACTCGCTACAGCCTTTCGTTCGGAGTGATTCACTTAATTTAGCAGTTTTTGGCACCTAGGGGAAAAATACCCTAGGTAGCCTACTATAAGCCTGCATTAGGTTGTTTTTTATTATTGTTTTGTTTTAATTTTAAGCTGACATTTTAAAGGCATGTCGGCCTAGATTTTTTTTGTAAAAAGCGAGTGTGAGATCATATAAAAAGATCTCCTCACTTCATTTTTAAAACAAGACAAGTGGGATAAAACATTATGTTACTTTTTTACCCTTCTTAGGGTTCTTGGAGTGATGCGCACCTCTTGAGGAGACTTATTTTTCTGGTTTAATGCCAATCTCTTGAAGTATCTTTTGTTCTTGCTCTTTGCTAAGGTGATGCTAGAATTGTTAGCTTAACACATGCACAAGGAGGTATCTATGCTCTTGTCTTGATTTCTCTTTGTTAAACGTTGATGGACAATGCTTGTTTATGGTTGAATGGTAGCCATTAGTGCTGCATTTTTTCTAAAGTAGGTTGTTTTCAGCCTTTTGTCACCATAGTATTTTGAAGGACGTCCCCTAGAAGGAGTCCTTAGAAGCTTCGGCCTTAAGTCTCTGAGTTTTGCCCTAGCTAGGCTTCCTTTAACGAGCTCTTGTGGTTGTTAGAGAAGGCCCTAGCTTGCCAAACTTTGGAAAGAACTCTCAAGAGGAAGGTTGGTCACCTTCCTTGATGCCATAGGGTTAGGGTAAAACCTTAAAACCCTTGTCCTCAAACAATTTTCCTTCAAATCTCTTGCATTTGCATGTGTAAACTTGCATTTCCATGGTAGAATTAGGGTTAGAAGTAGGTCTGCAATTTTATGTTAAAAACCCTGAAAATAACAATATAAAAAAAATTGATTTTTTGGCATTCTTAAAATTTCGGCCCTATCCTACAATCCCGCCTTGCCTTCTTTGTCCCTAGAAACCCTAGAGCAAAATTTTAGGAGCCATAAAAATTCTATAAAAAATTCAAAAATTCCTTAAAAACCCCAAACTTACCCTAAAACTGACCTAAAACTGTCCCAACAGCCCTAGGGCTGCTCTTCCTACCCTTGGCCTCTCATCTAAGGTCTCGGCCCTCCCTTTTCGTATCCACAACAAGGTTGTAGCAGCTCTTTTTCCACTGGTTCTGAGGTCTGCAATAAATTGCAGATTGGCATTACTTGGACAACCACCTAACAGCCTTAAATTGTAATCTAAACAGTGACCTAATCTCAGTCCTTACCCCCCTAACAGGTTGTAACAGCCTTCTCTTGGCCTTCTCTAACTGCTGCTATAGTCTGCAAAAAGGTGCAGACTGTCACTTCCTCCACAGTCCTCAAACTTGTCGCAAAAGGGTAAAAATCAGACTTGAAAGGTTAGTTATAAACTGTGGTTTGGGTATACAAAGAGTACATTGCTTGCTAGGTATATTAGACTTAACGACTTTAACGAGGTATATTAGACTTTGAATAATCACTGTTTGACAAAACTGATTTTACTTGCAATTTGGCATCACACTGATAGGTCAACATAATTGTTTGGCATATGATACATGGTTGGATAACTCTACATTATAACAGAATGCACTCACTAGTTGTATGATTGGTAACCTCACTGCTGCTATAATACTGTCATACTACTGTTGCTATACCTCGTGCAAACTGTCCATTATTGTCAAATGCTAATAAATTGCACTATGTTTATGATAAACGGTTGGTTTGAAAATTGGATCTTTCACCATCGGAATATGTTTGAATGAGCCTATTAGATTGAATTGCTACATGTGAATGATGATAATTGCTTAGTGGATGGTTATCTTTGTTGTATATTCAAATGTTATTACAAGTGTGTTTGTCAAAACTTGTAACTTAACGCCTCTACCTTTCTGTTGGTACTTGAATGATCTTTGGTATCATATTGACACACTTGTAACACCTACAATCACTTAGAATATACATACTATGCTCTCTTCTTCGACTCCATAAAGGCATTGGTCACTAACCTAACACATATACGAGATATATTTGGTCTAAGTGTTTTTTGCAAAGTTACATAGGGCTCTCCCCTAGGAGGTTTCGACTTCTGAAGAAGTCTGGAGAAGTGACTAAGGTGACAATGGTCACTTTCTCCACATATGTTTGTCGGTGGCTTAGACTGCCATTTCATCCGGTAACACTAGGGCAAGGAGGATCTTGGTAGATTCAGTAAGAGACCACTTGGTTCCTCAAATTTCTCAGAAGAAGGCAGCCAGGAAGATGTCTAAAGTCTTGAAGAAGTTGTTTGAAGATAGCAACATCAACCGAGCTCTTACCCTAAGACAACAATTATCCAATATCATGATGACAAAGTCAGACTCAACTGCTACTTATTTCATGAAGATTTTTGAGCTAAGAGATAAATTGAGTACCATTGGAGAATCAATTGAAAACAGAGAACTTGTCATGACTACTCTAAATGGTCTCCCTCTTTAGGAACCATTCATCTAGAGTCTTAGTGGGCGATTCAAGTTGCCCAAGTTTGATCGATTATGGGCAGATTGTACACAAGAAGAGACTAGCCTTGCAGCTAGAGGCAGACTGCATGCCACTCAACACGAAGAAAATCAAGCCCTTACATATCATGTCAAGAAAGAAAAAGATAAAGGAAGAAAATATCATGGCGAGAAAGACAAGGGTGAAAGATCAAGTCCTATTCCAGAACAAAAGAAGAAGAATCTTTCACATATCCAGTGCTTTAAGTGTCAGAAGTACAGTCACTATGCCAGACAGTGTCGTGATTCAAAGAAGAGAAAACTCCAAGCCTCAACTGTTGATGTTGATGAAGATGCCCCACATAAGAGGTCAAGGAATGATGATTCTAAAGAAAGTGCAGAAGATCGTCGGAAGGAGTTCTTCTTCTAGTACTCTCCATATTAAAATGTTGTGATGAAGATCCAAATTGCAATGGGCTTCCAACAAGAAGATGAAGATCAGAGGACTCTCATGATTCCTACAGTGAGGCTGTGGGAGCTCACCCACAAAACAATAAAAGATGAGTGTTTGGATTTTCAATTGTTATTATTGCTCTTGTAGATAAAATGTTTTAAATATGTTTTCATAACAAGATGTATGCAGATCTGTATTCCTAGAATTAGGAAGTTGTTGAGCATGTGATATAGTTCTTTTATTAATGAACAGTAGGCACATTTAGTACATGTTATGTATATGATTGTTTAAATAGCCTATAGTGCTGCACAACATTTCATGAGCCTTTGATATAGCTAATCTAGGATGATATCTCCTTCTTACATGCTTAGAGTAGTGCACACTCTTGATAGTATGTTCTAATGGAGATAGAAGGCATCCAGATAATTACCATATGTGCTTAGGATATATATATATATATATATATATATATATATAAGAGTGTTGTGCTAAAGCATTAGCTAAGATGCTTACNATTGTCATTGCATTGAATTGATTGAATTTGATTATGCAATGTCGCTAACTATCTGACTGAATTTGACTTGTAGGAAAAGACCATATGCTATGGCCTATAAGCGAAGAATGACGTATAGATCTTGTTGGTATTCAGTGATCGCAAGATAACAGATTCTCCAGAAGCGGGGAGCTTCTAGGAGCATGATTCTCATCCTAGACTACCGATCAGGAAGAAGGATGACTTCTGAAGCAATTAAATGTAAGTCATGATTGTTCAGCAATAACTACAGAGAGACGAGGACCTAATACATCCAGCTATATGTGAACACATGACCCACAAGCCCAGAGGATCTCATATAGAGATTAGCGAATGGGAGCAAAAGGCTCCAACGGGTGTCGGTCTCTCTACTATAGATGTTCGTATCTTCAATGATTATGGAAAGCAGGTGGTTTCTAGTTAGAGTCATGACAGATGGATTAGAGTATGATAGTCATGGAGGACAAGAGCTACTCAATTGATTTTTGTGGATGTACAAACCATTCAATTAGAGTAGTGCCTCGAGACTCAGAATATATTGTTGATGATGATCCTTTGCTCGTAATGCTATATAATGGCATTGGTGATCTACTCCTCACCAAGACAGAGAGACCCAGTGTTAGATACAAAGAGAGTTAGCCTCTAAACTTGAAATAAGGATCTTGTCCTATTGACGATGTGGCAGAAACTTAATGAGATCTTCCTAGGTTAAGGGAAGAACGCAGATGAGATCCTGAGCAGATCTAACATGATGACTGTGAGTACATGGCTACACTGATGTTGTTTTGATTGAGTTTTGATGGATCACTCCATACAGGCAATTGAGAGGATCCTTGATGTACCCGATCATCACTAGGACAGATACTTACATTTTAGTAAGGAACTATGCTTATTTTCTTTGTGAGAGTTGGTGTTCAGATTGGCACCCAAAGTGATATCTCATATAGGACGATGGACTAGCTTGTGGACAACTCCAGAGAGGTAGCAAGATGCTCTGATGCAGAGGGAGCAAAATGCCCAAATGCAGAGGGGGATGAGATGAGCATGAAGAGGTTATGATTGCAATATCAAACAAGTGTTCCCCCAGTATCAATCATGTGACTTGGCTAAGGGTGAGTGATCGGATGGCAGTACCATATCTTCTCCAGGACACTATGTGAAGGAGTGGGGAGATCTCTCGAACACCGTGAGATGGGGTGGGGAGACTAGTCTCTTGATACTCTCTCATGCAGGTGTATGAATTCAGCCATATGACGTGTTGTTATTTGCATTTCATATTTTTGAATGAGGCAAGACAGAGGTTTCTGCCTCCGATACATTTGATGCCTTTGTTAGTTGATATGTGTGCAGGCTTATAGGCTCCCAAGAGATTCTACAAAAAGCACATGTCCCAGAGTTGGAGATTAGTCCCATGCTGACTCCCTTGTTAAGAGGGAAGGTTGAATTTACTCCCTGACATTCGGTGAAGGAGTGGGGAGATTGGTCCCATGATTGTTCCCCTCGCTAAAAGGTAAGGAGGATTCTATTACATTCTCCCGAACACTCTGAGAAGGAGTGGAGAGATCTCTCAAACACCCTGAGAAGGGGTGGAGAGGTCACTGCATTCTTTCGGACACTCTAAGAAGGAGTGGGAAGACCTCTCGGACACCCTGAGAAGGGGTGGAGAGGCCACTGCATTCTCCCAAACACTTTGTGATGGAGTGTGGAGATCTCTCGAACATCCTGAGAAGGGATGGTGAGGCCAGGACATACTCCGGACACTCTGTGAAGGAGTGGGGAGATCTCTCGGACATCATGAGAAGTGATGAAGAGATTTAGTGCATTCTCCCAATCACTCTGAGAAGGAGTGGGGAGATCTCTCGAACACCCTAAGAAGGGGTGGAGAGGTTGGTGCATACTGGCGTATATTACATGTAGGCTCTCCAAAACATACTGACGTATATTACGCCATGTATATTACTGGTGCATACTGGCGTATATTACATGATTACACACCAGCAGCAGAAACTTTCCGAAAGCTGTCTCCTCACTTAGGAAAGTGGGAGAGGTGTGACCTTGGGGACAACCACAGAGCTAGGTACTGTCACCTACTCCTAGCTCCTCCGTTTAGGCTAACTCCTAACGAAGCTAAGGGGGGTAGTCCCTAACAAATTGTTTTCTATGGATCAATGTGGTTAAAGTGTTTTAATTGGTTACGGATGCGGATAGGTGTTGTTTAGGAGTTACTGTAATTAAATGTGCTTGATTATTATGAATTCGACACATAAGACAAAGCAATCCACGTTGCTATCACAAGGATTAAGATATAAACAATAATTCAAGACTTTGCGAAATAAGGATGCATTCACAACTAAGAATTTAAAGATGCCAAAGACAAGTGATCTAGATATAACAATTATGCAAAGATTAAAAGATCGGTGCCTTTATGGAGTCAACGCTCTACAATGCCTTAAGAAATAAACAAGTCTTGAAATAAAGCTAGTGGATGTAACGTTGTGCAAGTGCTCTTGGTATATTTTAAGTGATCTTACTTATGGTGTCAGCGAAGGTTTTTCAAGAGCTAGGAGAATGTTCCAAGTTTAATCTGTTGAAGACATGACGGCCCGCCTAGTATCCCAGGCTGGTATCGCGAAGATTGACCAGCTCGCTGAGAAGCTTAGACAGCAGGGAGTTCCGGCGCCTCTACTAAGAAGAACTTAGGAAATTCTCTACAACATCGGTGCGTTGGTTATGGGTTTAAATTTTATTATGTTTCTTTTGTGCGAACTTAGCAAGTCCGTTCACCGTTCTGAGTACGAGCCCAACCCGAAAGTCGGCAGAGCATACTAGGTGAAGGATGATCAACGAAGTTAATTAATTATGGGGAAGTGAGTTGCAAATTTTATTAAACAGATTAATTAAAACTCTCTGACAGAGAGCGCTCTTAACCTTGTCTTATGACAAAGGTTCAAGAGACTTAATTAAACTAAATGCCTAATGTAAGAGGAATGCAAACTAGCTATGCTCTCCGATAGAGAGTGCTCTTAACTTGGGTTATTTCAAGTTCAAGAGACTTAGTTAATTAATTGATTAAAACTTAAACAAAAGAAAGCTAAACTACCCAAGAGTCTTTTTCAGGTTTTTTAAGCCCTAATTGGAAAAGCATGGGGGTAAGTAAATAAACAAAGGAACTTTTTTACTTTTTCTGTTTTATGCAAGATGAATTAATCAGAAATAAACTATCTTTCCCTATTCTACTCTAAGCAACTTATTAGACAAATATGCAAGCATGAAAAAGGGACGATACAAGCTTCCCCCAAATGGGGAAAGAGGAGTGTGGGAGCCGTAATCCCACTCGCTCTTTATTAACTTTTTACAATACTTTTGATGTGTTTAGCCTCTTCTTGAATGAGCAAGGTGAGAAAGGGAAAGAAAGAAGAGGGAGGTGTTTTGGTCTTTTTCGCTCTTTGTTTACTCATTTGCTTGCTTATGGCCTTTGGGCTCTTTTCGACTTACCTGAAAATAAGAGCTTTGAACACTAACTTGTTATAATGTTAATCCAAAAACCAAAACTAGATCTATAAACTAATCAAAAAAAAGGCAAACTTCTACAATGAAACAGAGGAAAGAGAAATAGAAGAAGAAGCTACGAAAAAAGAGAAGAAAAAGGGGCAAAAAGAGGGCAAACTAAGGCCAAAAGAAGACGGCAATCAAAGGCAAAAGAGGGCTGAAACAAAGGGTGAAGAAGGCTGCAAACTAGGGCTAAAAGAGGGCTGCAAACAAGGCAAAAGAAGAGAAAGAAGGATGCAAACTAGGGCCAAAAGATGGCTGCAAATTACAAGAAGAAAGGGCAAAGAGGGCAGCGAAAGAGGCAAAGCAAGAGGCTGCAAAAAAGAAGTGAAAGAAGGATGCAAACTACAAGAGAGGACAGCCAACAAGGGCATACTGTTTGGTGAAAGATAAGCCACTCAAGCCCAAACCTTGCCTAACCCAAAAATCATAAAATTTTTACTTTGAAAGATGAATAAAAGTAAGGAGAAAATGGTCAAACCTATGGATCTTTTTAAAGATACTTGGATCTCGTAAAGCATGCAATTACCGAAAATGTGTACTTGACTCCAAGAGAAGAAGATGCAGCTGAGCTCGAACTTCTGCTTGGTTGGATGGAATGATCTGCAAAATAAAAACTCATAGACTTGCCAAACAAAGGATTAGATCATGTATTGTTCACAAATTGAAATAAAGAAGTAGCATGAAATATAACTAAATAAAACAATGCTCTTTTTCAATTTCTAAAAGTAAATCAATAAACAGCTAACTTGCAAACCCTAAATACATTTTCTTATGTGCTTACAAAAGCCTTCTAAAGCTTAGATTCATAATCACAAATAGACAAGAAATAGAAGAATTAAAACACCACCTCATCCATCAAGTGCAATCATCCACAATGTCACACCGTATGAGCCTCCAAACCCTTAATTTTATTCCAATGGTTGCATAAAAGCAACAAGCATTTACAAAGTTTCACCAGAGTTTCTCTACACAAAAATATCCACCCTGATAGAGCTGAAAGAGCCTCTATTTATACAATGAATGAAGACCAAAACCCTAAAACCAAAAACCCTGACCTAACCGGCTCGGCACATAACTGAGAGCCCAAACCTAGAGATGAAGAGTTAAGAGTGAGGGGAGGCCTCCACCTAGGCAAGGCGCCCCCACTCCAAACTTTAATCATCAAAACCCAACCACCTGAGAGCCCACACGTGTGAAGGTGCAACTATCAAGGAGAGAGGGGCGTAAGCACTGAATGGAGGCGTGAGGGTTAAAGGAGGAGCTAACTGATCATGATACGTGCCCAAACCCTTAGGGTTTGCATGAAACACTGCCTTTCATTTATTTCCAGCTCCGTAATTATCATCACACCAGTCCCAGCCTTCCAAATCATCCAATTCGTGAGCTTAGCTGGAGATGACAAGACTGCCAACTGAATATATCTTTAATGCTCACTGAATGCTGATTAAAGCCGAGTTCTGTTAACTCCAATCACCATTAATGCCGGATGCCATGTCATTCTACATTTCATTTCGCTGAATTCGGACTAATTTGGAGAGATTTGGATTTTCTCCAAAATAATCATTTTAATTAATTAATCAATATTTTCCCCAAAACTGACTTTTTTGAGAGAATATGAGTTATGTGGCCGAATGATGATCTGAAACTTGGATCTGGCTGGTTCGCTGATCAAGAATGATTTTTGGCTTAAAGTTAGAGCCTTCAATCACTGAATTCGGGTTCCGGATGACTAACTTATTACAAATTGAATTTTTCCATTTAAATTATGGAAAATTTTAATTAAAAACTTAGGAAAAATTACAAATTTTAAAAAATTAAAAATTTTGACGCATCCGACAAAAAAAATTTGGAATTTTTTCTGAGGGTCCTAGTGACTTAACACAGGACCATAGTCTATTCTAACAATGTCTAGTAGGTTTATATATACTCAGTTGGGCTCTAATAACCCCCCAAGGCCCAGAATTCAAAATCGGGCATTCCAGCTTTGGAGGAAGCAGGAGAAAACCTCGTCAATTATATTCGGCTATAGGCAAAGCATAATTGTCAAAGGCAAAAAACTCCCTGGAATACCTTAATTGAAATTCTACGTCTTAGAAGACCAAACCACTCAAAACACCCTACTAGCACATTTTATTACAAAGCCCGCGAGGCCATGGTCATAATTATTCAAAACAAAAACTCGCTAGACACAAAGGCGGATCATCTGATACACTGGAATCAAACATTTATCATGTTTGTCAACTGGCGGCTCCTCAGGTAAGCCAACTATGGTACAAAAAAGTTGGCAACAAGTATTATGTCACATTCAATGATGACTTCTCCAAGAAGACGTGGATTTACTTTCTGAAGAGCAAGAAGTCAGATGAAGTCTTCCAAAGGTTCCAAGAGTTCAAAGCTCTTACGGAGAACCAAACAGGGAGGAGGATTTGGGTGTTGCATTCAGATAATGGGGGTGAGTATACCTCCACTGCTTTCAATGAGTTTTGTGCCCAAGAGGGGATCAAGAGACAGTTGATGGTTCCATATCCCCCATAGCAGAATGGGGTTGCTGAAAGGAAGAACAGGGCCATTGTGGGTGCAGCGAGAGCGATGCTTCATGATCAGAGTTTACCTTTCTTTCTTTAGGTCGAGGCTTGCAGTACAGTTGTATACATTCAGAACAAGAGTCCCCTTACAGCCTTGGGGTGTATGACTCCTGAGGAGGCTTTTTCAAGGAAGCCTAAGTTTGGCCATTTTCGATATTTGGTTGTCTGACTTACTCTCATGTCCCTTCAGAGAAGAGGACAAAGTTGAATCCCACATCAGAAAAGGGAATTTTTGTGGGGGTATGATGAGACTTCGAAGGCCTTTCGCACATATCTTCCTTCACAGAGGAGAGTTGTTGTGAGGAGGGAGGTGAGATTTGAGGAGGAGCAAGCCTTCTGAAAGTCTCATGAGTCAGAGCATGGGAAGCAACAGGCTTCCACACCTCGGTGAGCAGTTCACAAAGCCCAGCTTCACAAGGTATAGGGCCACAGGTATCTAGGGTAACTAGTCCACAGGTTTCAAGTGCTTCAGGGTTAGGGACACAATCTACACGTTCACCAGGTATAGATCCAAGTTCTCATATTACAGGTTCACCAGTTCCTGTTTCACATGCTTCACCAGCTACTAGTTCACTAATTTTTGGTTCAGCGGCCATAGGATCACAGACCACTGAGTTTACTTCTTCAGGGTAGTCAACAAATCTGGATGAGCAAGAGTAATCCCCCCCACCAGAGACTACTTCAGAAAAGAGGAAGCCAAAATGGCTTCAAGACACCTTGAGGGAAGCTCATGAGTCAGTGGGGAATCCCAAGAGATAGGTCTGGAAGAGCAAAGTTCCAAAGATATTTTGTAGTTACATGGCTATGGAAACTAGTCTTCGTGAGTCGAAGCCTTCCACTTTTGAGGAGGCTGCGGAGCATCAGGTATGGAGAGATGCCATGATGGAAGAGTACCATTCCATCATGAAGAATAATGTGTGGGAGGTGGTTCTGAGACCGAAGGGGAAGTTAGTTGTACTTGAGACTTCTCGGTGGCTCTACAAGAACAAGCATGTTGTGGATGGGAGCATCAAGAAGTACAAATCTCAATTTGTGGAGTAGGGGTTCTCACAAATAGAGGGAATTGACTATGATGAGACCTTTGTACCAATTGCTCGATAGTCTTCAATCGGAGCAATGATCTCCATTGCACCAGATATGGGTTGGAAGACCCACCAGATGGATGTGAAGACTGCATTTCTAAATGGGCTTATTCAAGAGGAAGTGTATGTTGAGCAATCGTAGGGCTTTGAGATACATGGGAGAGATTCTCATGTCTGCATTTTGAAAAAAGCTTTGTATGGACTAAAGCAAGCTCCTAGAACATGATACTCAAGGATAGATTCTTACTTACTGCAAATGGGATTTCAAAAGAGTGAGGCAGATCCGAACCTATACTTCATTGTGGTGGGTGATGATCCTCTCATTCTTCTGCTCTATGTTGACAATTTGTTCATTACAAATTCAAAGAAACTCATTGCAGAGTGCAAGAGAGATCTTGCTTCATAATATGAGATGAAAGATATTGGGTTGATGCATTACTTTCTGGGATTAGAAGTTTGGCAGGAGCTTAGCCATATTTTCCTAGGGCAAGAGAAGTATGTAGTTGACATCTTGAGGAGATTTTCGATGGAGGATTGCAAGCCTATGTTACACCTATGATCACCAACTGGAAGAAGTTGAATGCTTCTGAGAGTGAGTTGGTGGATCCTACTATGTATCGTCAGCTCATTGGCTCGTTGATGTATCTAGTCAACACCAAGCAAGATTTATGTTTTGCAATGAACACTCTTAGTCAGTACATGGTTGAGCCGAGGAGGGTGCATTGGGTAGCTACAAAACACGTGCTCAGGTACTTGTGTGGTATGGTGGATTATGGTTTGGACTACAAGAGAGGGGATGAAGTCGGTTTGGTTGGATACACAGACTCAGATTGGGCAGGATGTGTGACGAACCGGAAGAGCACTACCGGGTGTTGTTTCAGTTTGGGCTCGGCAGCAGCGTCGTGGTTCAGTCGAAAGCAAAAGTCAGTGGAAATGACTTCTACTGAGGCAGAGTACATGGCAGCCAGACAGGCTAGTTGTGAGGCATTAGCTTCGCAAGTTATTGGCGGGATTGTTTCGTCAAGAGATGAGGCCTACGGTGATTTACTGTGACAATTAGAGTTGCATCAAACTCTTTGAGAAAACAATTTTTCATTACAAGTCGAAGCACATTGAGATCAGATGCCATTTCATCCGAGACCATGTCCAAAGAGGAGTTGTTGAGTTGTAAAACATATCGATTGATGAGTGTTAAAGTTTGTGCAGCTGCGAGCATGTGGCTAGGGCCCCTATATGCCTCTAGGGTATTCTGGTTTGGAACCAGGGACACGATGTCCAAGTAGAGCCTGCAGGTAGAGGCAAAGATATATTCTG
>LPNX010177341.1:97903-178706 GCA_001517045.1 Pseudotsuga menziesii
ATGACTTATGGATTTTATCCTAAGTATATTTACCTAATGATTGTACTAAAGGACCATTGGACCTCTTATTGTTTATGATTTTTATAAATTAAATTATTGGACTTTCTTTTTATCTTTATTTGTTGTTTTATTTGTTGACCACTTTATTAATAAAACCTTTATGGTTTTATTAATAAAGACACTTGTTCCACTTACCTTATGGTTTTTTATTTCTTATTTTCTTTACCACTTTATTTTATCACTTATGGTAACCTAAAGTATTTTTCCATTTATATATAATATAGATCTTATCTTGGAAAATATATAACCCGTTGGGTTCTTTCACGTGCTTACCCCCTTTGGTTTTCTTCACGGTTATGTAACCGGCTGGGTTTCTGTCACGTGCATACACGCTGTGGTTTTCTTCACGGTTATGTAACCGGCTGGGTTTCTGTCACGTGCTTACACGCTGTGGTTTTCTTCACGGTTATGTAACCGGCTGGGTTTCTGTCACGTGCTTACACTCTGTGGTTTTATTCGCGATTATATAGCAGCTGGGTTCTTTCACGTGTTTTTCTCTCGATGGCTCCCTACACAATTCACCTGCGGCCTTTCACGCTGATGTCCTACTTCTGGGCTGCGACTTCTCTCTGCGATCTCCTCCTTCACGACTGTGAGTTCATTCACAGGTTTTACATCTCCCACACGGGCTTCACCATTGTGCTCTTTGCTTGCTATCTTCGTGATTTTATTCTCAGCTGATTTCGTGATTAATCCTGGGCTCAATTTGGATGTGCGATTTATCTCTACGATCTCCTAAGCATCAATTTTCACGTACTTGAATTTGCAATTTTTTGCCCTCGAGCTTATTCTCTGCGTTTCTCTTCACGAGTCTTATCTCTGGCTTATAATGACCTCTTCGATTTTGGGTTCACAACTGTCTCCATGATTTTGTTTGGGTGACCTCTGCAATTTGGTTATTCTGTGATCTCTGGTGGCCATCACGACTCCTCACTGTAATTCCTCACGGACTCTGCTTGATCTCTGTGATTTGTAGTTTTCATGGCCTTATCTGTCAACTTGTCTCTCCAATTGATCTCTGTGTGAGAGTGCTTACGTCCTGTTACTGGGTTTTACTTCTGTGTGATTTATTACGGACTTACCTCACGATCAATCCCTGCGATCTATCTCAGCGTGAGTCCTTATGGGTTTTACCTCTGTGTGCTGGATTCCTTTCCCTAAGTATGGACTGTGTATTTATCATCATGACTGTCAGAGAGTTTTGACTGTGCTAAGTATGACTGAGTGTCTCTTGTGCTAAGTGACTGTGTGTCCTTAGCATGAATGTTTTGGGCATGACTGAATTACTCTAGCCTGTACTTTTGATTGACATCTCTCTGTTGACTAAGAGTCTGAGGTTTGTTTATGTTTGCTTTAACCTTCTCTCTCAAGGTACGTATATGATTTACCCAGTCTGACTTGTCCCTTCGGTGACAAAATCAAACTCAAAAATATCTGAGTATAAAGTGGATCCAACAATGGTATGATTTGCAAATACTGTATCTATTTTATGTACATGATATTCGAAGTGAAACACCTCAACTTCAACACAGTGACCAGCAGAGCGTTAAAATTAATGCAATGACCAGCGGAGCGTTGAGTTGAAAGAGATGAAAATTATTTTCTTGCTTCATTATAGTTTAAATTTTATTAACAGCACTATTCTGAATCTGAATGTACATGTTCATGCACTTATGTTTATTACGTGTATTAAAACATCACTGCCTCTTAAAATTTAACATGGAATCAGAGCTTAGGATGTAGATAACTCTGTCTTGAGGGTAACAGAGTCTACATGATCCTAAAGGTAAGGGTTGCCATAAGGACTTACTTGTTAGTTTGAAAATTTTCAGATCTTGGTGAAGGAGTTAATTAGCCATCAAAGTGATAAGATGGTAAAGAGATCTGATATTTACATATATGTTTGATTAGAACAATAACAGTCAACAAAGAATTGTGGTTTTATCTATTAGGTAACCCATGACAAGCCCACTTAATCATGATAACTTATAATTAATCATTGGTTTGTGCAAAAGAGTTTTTTATGACTCATTGATGGAAGTGATTAAGTATTATTGAAGTTAGAGTCTATGATCATTTTTTCATTATGTTTAAGAAGTGCATACTCAGGCTTAAAGGATAATGACATAGAATGCTTAGCCATTGTTTATTATACATCAATCAATGTGAAGCCTAGAGCTTAATCTCTTGTCTAGGATTATGATCTAAATTTGTACCATTGCATGTATATTATGGGTTCACAATGTGATGCACAATGTAAATTCTGCATAAGAGCAGATTTAGAGAGGTCTTCCTATTCTACTCCATGTTGACTCTTGGTATTGTCATATCATGTGACAGCTCTAAGATAGCTGCAGTGTATGTCTATGAATGACAAACTCATGGTAGTAAGTGAAATTGATGACATTCAATCTTAACTTATAAAGGAGGAGGATGTGACAAGCAATGAATACTTACCAATTATGTTTATGCTTAAAGTTATCTGCACAACTCAAGAGGGAGCTGGGTACTCATGTACAAAGGGAGCAAGAGGCTCCACAAATTGCAGGGTTAAACTACCATGCATTTGTTATTGGAACATTGGTAAGTTTAGAGATCAAGAGGGAGCTAGAGCTTCTCAATCCATAGCAAAATGGGGTTGCAAAGAGAAGTTGTAATCTCCCATGAAGGAAGTCTTCAGAGAACTACTAGTCATACAGACATGGAAGAGAGCACAGTCCATGAGTCATCTCTATTAGATGAGCAGAGGGAGGAGATTCGAGAGTCTTTAGTTGATCTCTTTGAGAGGTTTATAATACCTCAGATGAGCCACGTCATTTATAAGGTGGATACCAAACATCACGGTTTGGAGGATGTCAAATGACATGGAAAGTGTTTCTCAGCTAGAAGTCAATTACAACTTCCAAGTGGATCTATAAAAGATCAAGCTCCCAGAAAACCCTGTGCTCTATAACAGGTAGGTACACGTCAAGAGGAAGGTTAACCTTGTATGGAACAAGATGAAGTCTACACTTTTAATTAGACAAACTCACTGATGTGTTGACTAAGCCTATGTGCTTTGGAGACTAGCTTAATGTTGATGAGAATGCCTCTTTTGCTGAGAGGGAGTGTTAAAGTTTGTGCAGTTGCGAGACCCATTCTCATAGAGGATGGTACCCTAGTCAGTTGACTATGATAGAGTAAGACCCTAGAAAATACCCTAGGGCCCCCAGCAGTCTCCTGGGGTTCTTGGTCTAGGACCAAGCAGGTTGATGCCATGGCAAAGCCCCTAGCATGTGGCTAGGGCCCCTATATGCCTCTAGGGCATTCTGGTTTGGAACCAAGGACACGATGTCCAAGTAGAGCCTGCAGGTAGAGGCAGAGATATATTCTGGTCTTGAACCAGGGACACGATGTCCAAGTAGGTCCTGCAGGTAGTTGATCAACTTTCAGTGTGAGACTGAAACTCAGCTTAGTACTGAGAACCATTCTGCGAGAGAATGGAGGACCCAGTCAGGGTCCAAGGATTGATCAACTTGATTCAGTGTGACACTGAAACTCAGCGTAAGGCTGAAAGCCATTCATTAAGAATGGAAGATAATGATTTCCTCTCTCCTAATCGGTTATTGCTAGGTTGCTTCTCAAGGGACTGGCCACCCCTTGATGATGTCCCTAGTGCCTAACCCTTAGGAGCAGTGTTAAGGACAAAAGGACTGTACCACCCGTTTGGATCTTCCCCTTTATACAGTGATGACAAAAGTATATATAAAACATTGTACCTTGAGAGAGAAAAGTTCAAAGTCTTTGGTCCTTTTGATGTATGCTTGTCCACCTGTTTGGTACACCCTAAATATTATGGTTGTGTGGTTTGTGGTCCCCTTGTTGACTCTTGGTCCTTTACCTTATTTGGTTCTGACACTTGTATTTGGGTGTACCTTTGATTATGACGACTTATGGATTTTATCCTAAGTATATTTACCTAATGATTGTACTAAAGGACCATTGGACCTCTTATTGTTTATGATTTTTATAAATTAAATTATTGGACTTTCTTTTTATCTTTATTTGTTGTTTTATTTGTTGACCACTTTATTAATAAAACCTTTAATAAAGACACTTGTTCCACTTACCTTATGGTTTTTTATTTCTTATTTTCTTTACCACTTTATTTTATCACTTATGGTAACCTAAAGTATTTTTCCATTTATATATAATATAGATCTTACCTTGGAAAATATATAACCGGTTGGGTTCTTTCACGTGCTTACCCCCTTTGGTTTTCTTCACGGTTATGTAACCGGCTGGGTTTCTGTCACGTGCATACACGCTGTGGTTTTCTTCACGGTTATGTAACCGGCTGGGTTTCTGTCACGTGCTTACACGCTATGGTTTTCTTCACGGTTATGTAACCGGCTGGGTTTCTGTCACGTGCTTACACTCTGTGGTTTTATTCACGGTTATATAGCAGCTAGGTTCTTTCACGTGTTTTTCTCTCGATGGCTCCCTTCACAATTCACCTGCGGCCTTTCACGCTGATGTCCTACTTCTGGGCTGCGACTTCTCTCTGCAATCTCCTCCTTCACGACTGTGAGTTCATTGACAGGTTTTACATCTCCCGCACGGGCTTCACCACTGTGCTCTTTGCTTGCTATCTTCGTGATTTTATTCTCAGCCGATTTCGTGATTAATCCTGGGCTCGATTTGGATGTGCAATTTATCTCTGCGATCTCCTAAGCGTCAATTTTCACGTACTTGAATTTGCAATTTTTTGCCCTCGAGCTTATTCTCTGCGTTTCTCTTCACGAGTCTTATCTCTGGCTTATAATGACCTCTTCGATTTTGGGTTCATGGCTGTCTCCATGATTTTGTTTGGGTGACCTCTACGATTTGGTTATTCTGTGATCTCTGGTGGCCATCACGACTCCTCACTGTAATTCCTCACGGACTCTGCTTGATCTCTGTGATTTGTAGTTTTCATGGCCTTATCTGTCAACTTGTCTCTGCAATTGATCTCTGTGTGAGAGTGCTTACGTCCTGTTACTGGGTTTTACTTCTGTGTGATTTATTACGGACTTACCTCACGATCAATCCCTGCGATCTATCTCAGCGTGAGTCCTTATGGGTTTTACCTCTGTGTGTTGGATTCCTTTCCGTAAGTATGGACTGTGTATTTATCATCATGACTGTCAGAGAGTTTTGACTGTGCTAAGTATGACTGAGTGTCTCTTGTGCTAAGTGACTGTGTGTCCTTAGCATGAATGTTTTGGGCATGACTGAATTACTCTAGCCTGTACTTTTGATTGACATCTCTCTGTTGACTAAGAGTCTGAGGTTTGTTTATGTTTGCTTTAACCTTCTCTCTCAAGGTACGTATATGATTTACCCAGTTTGACTTGTCCCTTCGGTGACAAGATCAAACTCAAAAATATATGAGTATAAAGTGGATCCAACAATGGTATGATTTGCAAATACTGTATCTATTTTATGTACATGATATTCGAAGTGAAACACCTCAACTTCAACGCAGTGACCAGCAGAGCGTTAAAATTAATGCAATGACCAGTGGAGCGTTGAGTTGAAAGAGATGAAAATTATTTTCTTGCTTCATTATAGTTTAAATTTTATTAACAGCACTATTCTGAATCTGAATGTACATGTTCATGCACTTATGTTTATTACGTGTATTAAAACATCACTGCCTCTTAAAATTTAACAATGAGTAGGTTGCAGATCTCCTTAGGAAATCTTTGGGGAGGGGCAAGTTTGTCTTGTTCGCAGACAAGTTGGGAGTGGTGACTTGTCTTCTGAAGAGACAAGTTGAGTGGAGGAACCCTCAATACTCAACAACTGCAACTGTCCTTGAAGGAATGCGCCCCTCTCTGGCACGTATGACCAATCTGACAACTGCACCATCTACTCTGCTCTGATCTCTGATAGAATCAAGTCTGGATCTCTATCTAGGGAAGTGCACCCCCTCTCAATCTCTGAAAGGTGCGCCCCACTCTTCCTCTGCTCTCTCAACTACTGAAGAATGCGCCCCTCTGACTATCTCTTTGTCTGCTCAATAGAAATTCTCTCTGACTGTCACTCAATCACTGAATGATCAAGGCACCCTCTCCTCAGTCTCTAAAGAATATGCCTCACTGCTCTCAGCCTCAAGCATGTGCCCTCTCTCTCAGAAGTGTGCCCCTCCTCAAGAAATGTGCCCTCCTGTCTCAGTAAATGAGCCTCACCTCTCTGGCTCTTCAATCTTTGGAGTCAGTCTTGAGGTCCTTTACCTTTATCCCCTACCTCCTTTTAATAGCTTGGGTGATTGATTAGAGTTCCAAGTTCCTAGTTTGAGTTCCATGCAAAATCACACTTCTGCATTAAAAAATTACACTTATCATGCAAATCTCATGCACATGCATCATGCAAATCACAATACTGCATTAAAAAATGGTGCATCCTACATTCCTCGCATGCAACTGGTAAAAGCCTCAAAACTCACTACATGTTTCCACCATTGGATCTATGACGACTGGTAGAGTGTTTCCCACACCCTCGATCCATGCCTACTCTGCTCAGTGCTAATGTCCCTTAACTAGGCTGACTGCATGAAGGACATCCTAATATACAGATCTCAACGGGAATCCCTGGCTAAATCGAGGTATGCACTTCCCTTCCCACATCTCAATTTGGATGGGGGGCTTAGGTACCTAGAGTATAGTCTCAAACAAAATGGTTATGTAAAGGCAAACTAGAGTGGCTTGTTGAGAGGGTTGAAAGATGAATCGGGTTTTGGGGCCACAAATGGCTGTCTTGAGGGGGTAGATTAATCCTGGTCAAGACTGTTCTAGAAGCATTACCAGTTTATTGGTACACGTTGGCCTCTATCCCTAAGGGAGTGTTGGAAAAGAGCAGGAAGTGCTGCTGTAATTTCTTATGGCAAGGAAGCTTGGATTACAAAGGCACCCATTGTATTATTAGCTAGAAGAAGATAGCCATGCCAAAGTCGATGGGAGGCTAGAGCTTAAAAGATATTTTTACCTTTGGACGCGCACTGGCTGCAAAGTCCTCATGGAGTTTCATCTCTAAAAACAGCCTCTGCAAACAAATCTTAGTTCAGAAGTATCTCTCTCCAGACTCAGTTATAGATTGGATTCATGGAGAGCCTAAGCACATCCAGAATGTCTCTGATCAGTAGAGAGCTCTGTCTTTAGCTTTACCCTTAGTTGGGAACTTTTTAGCTTGGAGGGTTGGAAATGGGTTTGATATTAGACTGAGCAAAGGCACCATTATCGGCTGTAAACAAAAGATTTTCTCGCCTGAAGAACTACTAGTGCTACAATTGCAGGGATCGGGGCATTATATGGTCAGTCAGATTGCAAAACCCAAATTTCTATGGGATCAAAAATGGCTTTCAACTGAAGAGTTAGGCTTGGCCGGAGATCATATTCTCATTTGGCAATCCTTTATCGAAGAGCTTATGAAAGCCTGAATTAGACTATCCTAGGAGTAGGGCACTCTCTCGTCTGGAGTTTTAATGAGTCTGGCGGTGACTACTCGAAAAGTTAGGTTATAAAGTAGTCTTTAATGTGGTAGAAAGAGATCCAAAATGTTGGTGGAAGAGACAGTGGAAAACCTTGGCCCCCACCAAAACCAAGCTCTTGATGTGGCTCGCTCTCAATGGGAAAGTGCTGGCTTGGAATCAGCTGGTTAAAAGAGGAAGGGGAGGTCCGGGAATCTGTCTGTTGTGTAGAACTTGTGAGGAAACAAATGAGCATCTGTTTGTTCACTGTCCTTATACCGTTCAGGTTTGGTTGGAGATGGAAAAGTTGGTGGGGCAGCAGTCTCTATGGACGGGTCCTTCAATTGATCTCAGCCTTCTGAAGTGGCACTCAGTCAAAAGTCTAAAGAGGTGGAGAGCAATCCCCTTTTTAGTTTAATGGGGAATCTAGATTACCCAGAACAAAATAACCTTTAAGAACAAGTTCTGTCCAACTTTCAGACTTCTTCACAAATCGGTTCTCTAATGCAACACTTCTTGTTGGAGGATATCCCGAAAGTTCCTCGGGCCCAGAAAGCTATTTGTCTGGATAAAGAAAGGTCATGGGCACTTTGATGGTGCCTGTCAGAATCGGATTGCTGCGGTTGGATTGGGGTTCAATCTATATTTTTCGGAGACCCATGCCTTCCGCTTCAAAGCAAATAATGGATGGGGGACCAATAATCTGGGTGACTTTAACTCACTTTTCTATTTGCTGCAGTTTGCTACTTCTAAACAAGTCGACACTTTGCAGGTGAAAGACGATTATCTTTTAACTATGAACTGGATGAACAATATAGTGCAAATTGTCAACAGCTCCCTGTTCTACTTGGCAAAGGCACTGAGAGGACTGAAGGAGCAGTTCCAGCAAATTGACTTTAAACAATACCGGGAACAGAAGACAGAAGCAGATGAGCCCTCCAAAGTGGGATTAGTTTTGGATGACAATGTTTTTGTTTTAGAAAAATTTGATGGTGACATTCTGCTGTATAGTAGGACTGATCGGCTAAATGTTTTTTGAAAATGGTATATTTGTGAAAGACTGTAATATTGAGAAACTGTCCCTAAATTTTTTCTGGAATTAGTTGAATCAAGAGTGTCTACAGGTTTTTAAGCTTTGACGATCTTTAGGACAGGGTTTTCTGAACTGCTTTTGCTGTTGGTGCCAAGAGCACATGCTGAATGTATTTTGATTCACCTGGAATGAAAATATGATTTTTTCTCAGGAACAGAAAAAAGTACTACATCTGGAAATTCAGAAATTCTGTCCCATGAGGCTTCAATGGGCTCTCCTGGAATGAATCAAGTGGCTGCTATGGATTAAGACACTGTGGAACAGTAATCTGATTGGATTGGAAATCAGGCTCCCTCCTATATGGCATCTGCAGCAAGTCAACAGGAGCATGGATATCTTGGGCTTGGTTAATTATCTATGTCAAAATTAGTATGTTTTACAAATCTGTTTTTTTACTTGGCCAACATGTAAGGCTATCTACCAGTCATGTAGTGAACTCTAGAGACAAAACAACTAGGATAGGAGAATTTGGTAATATCATTTTGAAATTTTCAAGTTTTTGGGAAATTTTTGAACTGTTTTCAGGCTGATTGGCGAGGTCTTAGGCCCCTCTCGTTTTTATATTAATACAAATAGTAACCGTTCTTGTTCTTTAAAAAAAAATAGGAGATTACAGTGACAGTGTTGTAATACAATAAATGAATCGTCACAGCAAAGCTGCCTTATAACTCTTAGAAGATATGATCAATCCACCAAAATACTCGTTGAAAAGATCATTCCACCCCATTCGGAAAATACTACACATGATAGTAGTTTTTGGGGGGCAGCGTGCTATGGCAAAAAAAGATACAACTTAAACAATTAGATCAAATTTTGCGGCAATACTAAAAATAATTAGATGTAATTATTGTCTGCAGCATCTGAAAGAAAAACTTCCATGCAGTTTCCGTAGCTTGAGAAAGAAAAAGAATTTCCTACAATATGAGATGACGAAACGGAAAAGAAGGATACAATTCATAACATTTTGCTTTAATACTACGAAATCCGTATCATTTTCACATAGCTCTGTTGCAAAGATACAGAAATTGCATCTCACAACCAGATGATAGGCACCCCATATACTCTAAGTCTGGATCAATGAAACATATCTTCTAGGAGTGTCAAGTTGTTCGTGATAGTTGGAATCAAGTTCATCAGAGGGTTGCAATCATGTTGGAAGGTGTCTTACATTGAAAAGCTGCTATTCTTGGGGATTCTAGTTCACTTATTTTCTTGCTTAATGATGGGCTTTGGAAATGCGTTAGTATAGCGGTATTATATCCATCGTGGAAAATGTGCTGTAAGTGCATTTTTGATAGATCTGTTAATTATGTTTCTTCATTTCAAACACTTTGGGAGGAAGAGGCAGGTGCTCAAGTCATGGCCAAAGGTTGCTTATTAAAATGCCAAAGTTGTTCTGCATCTGCATGGTCAGATCTTGTAACTCTGTCTGCAATTAGGAGACTATCTTGATGTTTGCACATATCTGTGTATTGAGTATTCTTGATTGTAACTCTCTATGTCTTTGTAGTTTGTACATATCTTTCGATCAATATAAGCAGTATTTTCCCAAAAAAAACACAGAAATCGCTTAAGAAAATATTTAAAATAAAAATAAAAGTATAGCAAATCTACAAAGATGGGAAAACAATTACATATATGTCAAAAAAAGTTGTAAATTCTGCAGCAGGACTTTGAAAGGAAAAAAATACTTCAAAATTTTACCCCAAAAAATAGCCTGAACGAAAATGTTATTGAAAAACGACAGGAACTCGTTGATTCTGGTGGAAACCAGAACGAAATTTTTCTATGCTAGTTTTGAGCAAATGTAAAATTTTACAGCAAAAGGCAAAACACTTCAAAACTTTCCAAAATAGAAGTAACCGGAAGAAAAAAAATTATTGAAATATAGCAGAATAACTAGTTGAATTTGGTAGAAACTTTCATGCAAATTTTGAGACATATGAGTGTATGAAGGAAAGCTTCAAAAAAATTTAAAAAAATAACAACACAATGTCAATGATACCGATGACATCGGCGTAAAATCTTTATGATTATGAATATTTTTTTTCCAAAAGTCAAAAACATAGCCGATTAACAAGAAGAGCGAAACATAGTTTCGCAGGCCCAAATGGTATGGCTGATCAAGATCATCTAATTTTTAATTAGTAATGGAAGAAAAAAACTTAAAAATAGCAAGAAATACCTTCTCAGTCCCTCACGCATTCCGAGGTTTCTGCCAATCGGGCGATCAGCCATTGCCGCAATTTTAACTGCAAAAGGCAGCCGGGGCTTTCAACAGCGAGCTATAAAACATCGGAACAAGAATCTGTAGAGGCTTCCATGCATGAAATCAGTTTGCGATTCTTTAAATTATGAAGCTGAGAAACAGGAAAACCTCCACAGTTGACGCAGGAAGCCGAGGTCATTGGCAGATACTGCTGAATGACGGCCGATCACTTTAGAATGGGCGAATTCCTGCGTCAGCCTGGGGGCGTAGAGCCCCTTTCCGGATGGATGGTTTGATCTTTCCTCAGGAATTCCCTGGGACGAATCTTTTCGTGCAAATAGTGTGCCAAATAGAAAGCTGTCTTTTCCCCGGTGTGAAATAGGACACGGCATTAAATTGTATGCAGTGAAAAAATAAAATTTAACTACTATTTAACTATTGAATTAAACTCTAAATTTTAGTATTCCATTATTTTATTAAGAAACTGTAATAAAAAATAAGCTAATATAAACATGAGCCAATGAAAAACGACCACCTTACTCAGAAATATCACCCCTCCCAGTTTGTATATTTAATAAACCATTTCCCTTGTTTCTATTCCAATACTGCGTTTGTGGGCCTTGGCCATTGGCATAGGTTTTCAAGAAATGACCATGGGCACGTTTCACGCTGAAAGCTACAACCCATTAAAAATATATAAAATAAATAACAGAATTATGAAAAAGGTGCTCTTACCATACGATTTCAAGCCTCGACACTTTTTTAAGTCAGAGAAGGGAATCCCTCCGCGTAGTTAATGCCAAAAAAATGTTTCGAGTATTGAGAATTAAAAAATGCATATTTTTTCATTATTATCTTAGGATGGCATGCACGTGTTTTGGACAAGGCTTTACCGTAGCCACCCCTTTTATATGGCTTTACCGTTGCCATCGATTGCGTTAGCATTTGCGGTGTGCAGTCTGTGGTGTGCAAGCTCTATTGTAATCAAGGATGTTTTCTTAAGTTTCCTTTTTTTCAAACAAAATTTTCAATGTATTTAATGGCTTAATTTTATTTCAGAAGGAGGTTAGTTATTTTTGTATCTATGGCTATGGATACTCGTGTTCTTTTTTTTATTGCGTGTAAAATGATCCCCTCTATTACTAAACTAAGTCAAAAAAAGTTGTGACATATATTAAGCTTTCTTAAGCGATCATACGTGCATAGCGCTTGTCCTTCCGAGGGCAAGGACTATTAACTTAAAAAAAAGACTATTTACAAGGTTTCCATAGGCACGTCAATCAATCTATAAAAAGGTGCGTAGCACTTGTCCTTCTGAGGGCAAGGACTATTAACTCAAAAAAATGACTATTTACAAGGTTTCCATAGGCTAGAAGGTGCTACGCTCTTTCCCGACAAAAGAGGGGAAGGAATAAAATAGATATTTACCCAAATATAGTGAGGGTAAGGAATCAAGGGGACTTTTGTAGTATAAGTATAATATTATGAAACCTATATAAAATATTTAGGGAGTACTAACAAAATTTTCAATGTACTTAATGGCTTAATTTTATTTAGGTTAGTTATTTTTGTATTTATGGCTATGGATACTCATGTTAATGTGTGAGTACTAGGTTGTGTTTTAAGAATATTGTTGATATGGTAATGAATCTCAAAAATTCATTTTTTTGTGTTTTTATATTCACAAGTCTATCTGAGTGTCAATGTCAAAACTGGTCTAATTGAAGTTTAAACTTATTTAGTTTTGAATCTTTGAAATTTGGGTTTCTACTTCTAAGATAATATGTTGACTTATCCTTTTTTTTTAGACCTTGATATTCTATTAAGGAATCAAAGGACATCATATACAATCAGCCAATAAATGGCATATACCAAGCTTCCGCATATGCAAATTCATTTGGGAACCCCTCTGATAGCTGTATATTCAGTGAACACCAGTCTACCAAGATACATGGGCACAGAAAAGCATAAAGTCTACTAAGGGCAGACTTTTCTCATCATTCCTGTAGATAAAGGTCAGAAATCTAGCTGGTATTAATCGGAAGAGACCAAAAAACATATGAATCCTGAGCATAACAAGAAGGCTGATAGAACTTCCATGTCAGCTAAAAGACCAAATCATACATACATAGAGTACGTGTCACTAAAAAGAAAGTGATAGGGCAAAGCCCGGCACAAGCTAGAATAACTGAAAAATTCCCTCAATCAATGATCTTACCATCCAAAGATTCAGAATAATTCCCATGTCCAGGGACCAACAAAAGAGCTTGTTTAGAGAGACTATCAGCCTGCTGGTTATGCTCGCGATAAATATGTTTGATGGTCACTGAAGGGACATGTTGCAGCAAAGATAGAATGTCATCACACCAATGACTCAAAAGAGGGGCATTCAATGAAGCAATTATGTTTACCCAAGAAATGATGACCTATGAATCCCCAAATACAGAAAAGAGAGGGATCCTCAAATGAATGGATACCGATAGAAGTGCCAGAAGCTCTGATCTGGTATTAGTGCTTCTGCCACAGCCCATAGAGAAATTGATGAAATAAGAAGCACTCAAATGAATCACAAACCCTGCTCCACCAAGATTCCCAGCAGCCGCCCCATCAAAAAATCCACAAGGGTATTCGATCTTAGGGCCTGGGTCGATGACCCTAGATTTTTTCTTATTTTTAGGGATAGGATACATAAGCATGAGATCAAAAATTTGCTTACGAAGTACAAAAACAATATGTTGACTTAACCTTGTGCCTAGGGCTTTTTCATCATCAAAGTTTTCTTTCGACTAACAAAGTGAATGTCATTCACGACGTGAAATGGTTTTTCGAGAAGGTTGGTGTCTTTATGAGACTTTGACAACTAGGTTCCAACCCATATACTACAGAGCATGTATTGCTACAAAAGCATAGCCTGCGTCTATAGTATTTCCATACCAACTCCCTTATTGTCATCAAGAATGCTCTAAGTAATTTTGTTGACCCTGACTCCATAAATGACACATTTGTCAACTTCTACATGGACGCAAATATGCATTGAAGTTTATTTAAGCAAGGGACTTCCTAAATAAATCATGTTAAACTACCATGGTTGCAATTGGACTCAATTGGTGAACTATGAACATATTGGTTTTCATGATAGGGTTTGTGTTTAAAGATGAGCACCTAGTTATCTTATATAAAGGTTAAAGCTTCTTCCCAAACTATGTCATAAACAAAGAATCACAAAAATCAAAACTAGATTGGTGGAAAGACTCTAATATCAATCCTTGTTCACTTGAAAAAAATTAAACTATAAGGTTAATCATGATTCACTTAACTCAATTACATTTCCCAAGGGGAATGTCATTAGGTTATGACCCTCGTCTCCATGCATTATGCATAAAAAAAGGGCTTACATGTAAAGTAACTCCATAGGATCTACCCAAAGATGATAATGTCATAGTTAAAGAGTGTTTAAAGTGAAAGTGACTCGTAGGATTCACCTAACAATGAAATGGTCATATGGCTACGAGAAGTCTATGAAATTAAGATGTACATGTCTTATCAATGTTGGACTTTGATTTTCCAATAATGCTCAAAAATATATACAAAGTATTGCAATTATGTTATTAAATTGTGAAATTTAAAGTATTGCAATTCATCCATTAAATTATGGAAGAGGATAAGCATTTATTTCTAATGTTCAACTTTGACTTTTCATAGTGTAGTATTCTCTAGAGGATAATCTATGTCAAACCCATGAAATAAACCCAACACTTTGAGTGGACACTCCACCCATCACCAAGGGCAAAACAATGTTGAAAGAACTGTAACCAAAAAGAGAAATCCAATGGTTTAGATTTTATGGTGGAGAAGGCAAAAATTTAAACATTAAATACTTAATAAATTCATCATAAGATTTGAGGAGAACCAAATAATCTAGAAAGCATTCATAAAAATGGATAAATAGAGAAAAATGGAAGTCAAAAATGAAAAACATAATTAAGGGACATAACTTAATTAAGGGGTGCTTGACCAAACTTAATTAATGGACCAAATAAACATTCATAAAAATGGATAAATAGAGAAAAAAGAAATAAAAAATGAAAAACATATAAATATACGGAAAAGAAGATGAATTGAAAAGATGGGACTGATAGTTAAGGGATAGTAGAATATCATGGTAGATCCTCAAGTAAAAAGGGGGGTTAATAACCTAATCAAAGGCCGGGGGGATTTAAAACAAAAATATTAGTAGATGAAAAACATAAGTATTACTCTTCACCTATTAAACTAGCATACCTAGCATGGAAGAAAATTGCCAAAGAGAATGGGAGTGGATATATTGTAAAAATATATGTTGGTAGAAAGATTTGTGGCATTTTCCATTGATGATTTGAGTACTAATAATCATATAATTAGATAAAACTTTGATTATAGTGAAACTCTATCATGTCTATACTTCATTTCATGTTCTTGTCAAAAAATTTAGAAAGAAGGTGCTTTTGCTACAAAAATAAGTCAAATAACTTTTGGCATAATAATTGCGCCGAGAGGCGCTCTACAAGCCAATATGGGGGATATCTTGTAACGTTCCTCTTGTAAATGTCGGCCATAAAAAATAAAAAATTTAATTATCCTCCAAAATAATTGTCAGCCACAAAAACAACCTAATGTGGGGGAGATGTTGTAATGTTCCTACCTAACAAAATAATAAAAAATAAAAAATCTAATTATCGGCCAAAAAAAAGTCGATCAAAATGCACATGGTTTTAAAACCATGTGCAAGGCCTCCTAAACAACCCATGGTTTTATTGTACATGGTTTAGGAGGGCCTTGCAAATGGTTTTAAAACCATGTGCAAGGCCTCCTAAACAACCCATGGTTTTAGGAGGGCCTTGCACATGGTTTTAAAACCATGTATGGGGGAGATGATGTAATGTTCTTTCCTAACAAAATAAAAAATAATAAAAATATTATATGTCGTCCATAAATAGTATTAAATATTAATAATAAAAATATTATATGTCGACCTTAAATAAAAGGATGTGTATTTTGGTTTGAATCACACCAAAGTTGGTAGTTGAGTGCAATACTTAAGAAGAGGTTTGCACCTCCAAATATTTGATCCCTCGTGACGCTTGATAGAGCCTAGGATTTGGATCTATGCTGCTTAATGGACAATTAAAGTTACATGGATCCCTAATGATATGACAACACTACAATCCCCATTTTGTGCAATCTTCCAACACTAATGCTACAAAACTTGTGAAGTGTATTGCTCAACAACTTTTTATAGTGCCTAAATATATATATAATTATTGAATTAGTAGAGTGTGGGTAAATGATAGGGACATGAAATTACATATGCAGTCACTATCACTTGCACACTAATTTTACCAAAATAGTTCTACATTACCATATCACTATGTTGGCAATACTCCCCCTCATTTTTTTAAACTTGGATCATTTTCACATGGAAACATCTCACTTTCAAATTTGTAGCCCATTACACATTTGGGATGATGGAATCCCAATATAGGATTGTAACCTACTAAACAACACCTTAACTACAATGGTACTATAAAGATAGGATTGTGACATAATAACCAATCCCTTGACTACAAAAGCAAGAGCCCTCTTATTAGAACATGGCAATGAATCTAATGTTAATTGTGAACCAAGGTTGTGTAGGACTCTACATTTTACCATTTGTAGATATAGAGTAATGACACCAATTTGTCGCACATGTTAATGGGAACAACACCTACATGATTAGTGTTACCACATTATCTCCATGAGGATTTCCAAGTGCGAATGCACATTTCTAAGCGATCTTGTTCCTACAATTTTAAAATGACTAGTTTCACACTACTTAGGTGATTGTTGTCGTAGGTTGTAAGTAATCACAATGGATTTGAATCTACATTCCATTATCAATGAAGGAACAACGAAATAATTGTTGTGGAGTTTTGTAGAAGTTTGAAATCATTGCATTGGCATGATGTGGCAGATGCAGTTGTAATAGAGAGGCTATTTACAAAAGATATGGGATGTAACATGGCTAAAAACATTATTGTTCTTGTGACCTCTATTTCCAATAAGGATTTCTAGTTTGCGCTAGCATGGGAAGCATTTTTTTTTCAATATTTGTGTAAAGTCTTCAGTTGTTTGGGAAAAAGAAATGTGTGTTGAATAATCTTGTTCTTTCATGCATCGTTAATGTCCAATGGTTGACAATGCCTTTAATCTTTTCATCAAATGACCTTTCAACATTTTCGATCAACCCTCCCTCACTGAAAGCTTTGCTAAAGAAAAGTTTATTCACGACTTTCCAATTCCATGAAGATATAAGCAAAACCAAGTGCAACATGTACTATCTAGATTACATGGAAGAGGTCTTTGCACTTATTATTGATCAAAACAAAAACCATCACATTATGCAAGTATGGGTTTCCTTTAAATTTGACAATCCAAATTTTTAAAATTATATTGTAAATGGCTTGTTTACCGGGTTCTAAGATTTACATGCATTGTTAAGTAAGTTTGTAGGTTGCATGTATGTTGGACATGTGTTGCAACCACATGCATTCTATATACCTGACAAAAATGAAGTGAAAAAAGAGAATAATGTTAAGTTTCAATAATATCTATATATTCCAACTTATGGATCCAAGCATGCAAAAACTCTTTTTTTTTATGTTGTAGTCCATAGGTTTAAGCATGGAAAATTCCTTTCGAGTGTTGGAAAATCCAAGATGGTGATCCTTACTAAATATCTAAGTCCAAGTATGCAAACACTTTAATCTTTTATGTTGTAGTCCATAGGTTTAACCATTGAAAATTCCTTTCGAGTGTTGGGTAATCCAACACGGTGATCCTTACTAAATATATAAGTCATTTGTCACCAAAGTCCTTGTTTGTTGATGATAATGTGTTGGAGCTTCATTCAAAAACCTGTAGTATTTTATTCTACAAGAAACCTATATATTCTAAGTTTATACTATAAGAGACCTCCATATTCTAAGTTATACAAGAGACCTCTATATTCTAAGTTTCACATTTATCTTCATATTTCTTGCTTATTTTGTAGCTCGAAACTTAAAGAGATCGATAGAATCCAATGAATATTTAGTAATCACATCATTGGGTATTATTTATCTTTCATTCACTACATGCACATTTGAATCAACACCTTTCTTTAGGAGGTTTGGTTCAAATAATTTAAACATTCTTAAAACATTAGGGTATTGGTTATCCATTGCATCAAACTTTTCCATCATGGTATACCATATTATTGAGTATATACATTGTTGTATTTGTTATGTATTTTAATAGCAAAACAAGAAATTCATAGCATAAATAATTGTTAATGTTTTGAGCAATAATGGAGATTCTTGAACTTTAATTTTTTTTATCAATGATATGCTCAGGACCTGTAACAATTAACAATTCAATCACACACAATAATTCATCCACAACATAAGATGTACCCTAGGGAAAATCCTCATAATAGAGAGGATGAAAAACCCCATAAATTCTTCAGAGTATAATAGATAAATTGCAAATAATGACTTTTACAACATAAGCAAATTGCCCAGTGAGAGAGAATACAGAGCAATAGAGAACATAGATCCATTGTTACAACTGTTATGAACTTTCCATAGCCTAACATATTAATAACAAGCCATAATGTCTACCATGCAAACCCTAGTGAATGGTTGCATGATAATTATCCACACATGCATTACAATTTTGAATTCCCTTTTTTGAATAATCAATTCATGCATTGAATCTTCGTCATGCACAACTAATGTGCCATGCCTTCAATCGTGGATATTAACTGATAGTTAACTGACATCGGAGTGAACTCAATCTCTAACTGAATACTAATCACTTAATTAATAGGTTAACATAAGTGTCATAGTGCAATAACTCAAGTGTCGCATGCAACACACTTTCTTAATTGGAGTGTCGTCCTTTGATTAACTTAAGTGTCTTCTGTTAGTATAACTAAAGTGTAAACACTTTAGTTAACTATTTCATCTTTCTTTAATCACATGATTAATCATTATTAACTTAATCTTGGTGATCGATAAACACTGAGCTCTTCTTTACTTAATTAAATGTTGATCATTAATAGTTCAATCGATGCTTTAACTAAAGCACTGGTTGAGGCATTCATATTTAACTAAATCTTTATAACTTGAGTTCACTTCAAATTCTCTTTCTCTCATAATCTCTTTATTGCTTATCTCTTTATCTTGCAACATGGTCTATGTCTAATCATTTATCATATCATATTATACTTATAATAATTTTCACACATACTGATGATCATATATATTACCCCGGACCATATAGTCATATGCTAAAGTAATTCACTCTAGAGGAGACTTAATATCTTTATCCATCTCGAATGACCATGGTTAGTAATACATCACACATAATAAACTCATGACTTGATACAACACAAGTCATAGCTTGATACAACACAAGACCAGTCTTGATATAACACAAGATTCCAACCTTGATACAACACAAGGTTCTAACCTTGATACAACACAAGATCATAGTACATACATCTTTCATGAGTAGGACTTGATACAACACAATGTCCTAACTTGATAAAAAACAAGCTTCCTAGACTTAATACAACATAAGTTCCGGACTTGATACAACACAAGTCTCTTAACTTAATACAACATAAGTTTCTAAACTTAATACAACATAAGTTTCGAACTTGATACCACACAAGTCTCATGGAGAATGACTCCTGATGATGTACATTTAACAATGATAGGATAAAACAAGATTTTAAAATGAAAAGGACAAAATTAACACAAGAATATACAACAGTAGACTACCAAATATCACAATAGCAATATTTTTATTGATGAAAGCAATGTCCACTTGCCTCTTTGAGGGAAACCTTCAAATGAGTAGAGCTCCATTTACAATATACTTCACAAGACATCTTATTACAGTGCTTCTACTCCTTTATATAATTTATAGTAAAGGAACATTCTAGTAGGCATATTCTTCTAGTAAGCCTTCTCAGTGAAGGATTTTTCTAATAGGTGGAACCTTCTAGCATGTCTTCTTACAAATAATGGTTTCATACTACATCTACTTCATGGGCCTTATTTAATATAGATATCCTTAATACATAGCAACTTATCTATTTAAAGGGGTTAGGGCAGGACCCTAACATGCCCTCCCTCTTAAACGAAGCTTGTCCTTAAGGCTAGAGATGTGGAGATTATTGAGGTATCTCACGTAATTTCCTCAAGTTGGGTATATTTCTACTAGATCAAGGTCATAGAGATGATGTTTCCATTGGTCGAGGGCATCCCCAGGCTGCAACCAAGTGGAAACTTCTTCATCCAATTCTAGAAGGCTAGTTTGAATACGACAATGAGAGGTAACCAATTCAGACTGTTCAAGAGAAAGATGTCCCTAAAACCAAACTATTCGTGGTAGGTCACTGGTGGGTAAGGTCGTCACCCTAACAAAGTCTACAAGGAAACTTCAGTTTATGTTTCGAACGAGTGGTTTTCTAAACAGTGTGAACATGCCTTGCATTGGATAACTTCTTGCCCCCAACATGACCTCTAGAGGCTGGGTGGATGTGTCTAGCATGACTAGCAGAAGTTGGTTGTTTGGCCCCAGCATGACCTCCAGAGTTTGGGTGGTGAGGATCAAATTGACTTGCAAAGGTTGAGTTACGGGGTCCAAAATCACCTGCAGAGGTTGGAGGGGTGCCCTCAGCATGAAGTGCAGAGGTTGAGTGACTGGGTCCAACATGAATTGCATAGGTTGGAAGGGTTCCACCAGCATGACCCGCAGAGGCTGGTTGGTGAAGATCGACTTGACTGGAAGAGGTTGAGTGCTTAGATCCAACATGACCTACAGAGGTTGGATGGGTGCCCCCAACATGACCTCTAGAGGCTGGGTGGTGAGGTTCAACTTGACCTACAGAGGTTGAATGGGTTCCCCCTTGCTTTCAAGTGTTCTTCCTATTCTTCCTCCTTCTATTCCTTTTATATTGTCTGTGACTAGGATCAGAACTTTCACCGCATGAGGTAGAAGGAGGAGGAGAGACAACTACAGGTGAAGGGGTAGCATTGTTTTGATGCCCTTGATATAAAGAGCTTACTTGAAAAGCATCAAGAGCATTCAAGACAGTTGGAGTGGAGAACAACCATAGCGGTATCCCTAGGGTGAACCTAGGTAGATTCAAGGTGGCCATCGAAGGAACACCAAAATTCCCGATGAGAGGAAAAGTACAAGGAGCCCCTAGCATGGGGGCCTCCTGGTTAGTGCCTATAGGGGTGTTAGCCATAGTTTTTGACCTAACCAACAACTGAGGTCAACTAGTAACCAACAGTACAAAGAGCACACCACTAGAAAAAGTCCTAAGTATCAAGACCAGGTAAACAAGGGATGCCTTCCAAGTGAAAGCCTGGGATGATTAGGGCCCATAACAAACCAATGAAGGTTGGAGAGTAGTTACATGGAATTTTGTGATGAGTTTTCTGGGTGAAAGCAGTGGAAGCATCCAACCTCCCTCCCAAATTATCAACCAAGGTTACCTTCCAAGTATACCCTAGGAGTAATGGAAATAGACTTCCACTTCCACCTGTGTAAGAGTCCTAGATGTCAAGATGCTAAGGCTACCAAAATATCAAATAAAGGTCGGCGGAACATTTGCAGGTCCAGCCGATGCACATGGGAAGGGTAGCTAAGACCGAAACTCAAGCAGTACCAGGCACCACATGGGGTCAGGAGGAGGTACTGGGTGAGTCCCCAAACATGCAACAACTTTGGTGTATGCTCTACTTAGTAGAGGAGGGGTATCCCCAAATGATCAGTATCGCACAAACTCGTGCTTGACTCCTGTGTGAGAGGAGATTTCTAGAATCTTTCTCCGCGAATTTGGATTTCTTAAAGACATGCCACTATTTTTTATTTTAAATCTTTGGACAGTTAAGATATCTCTAACCCAAAACACTATCCTATACTAGTGTGTGTCGTCCTTAGAAACAAAGAGTTACTAATAGATTTTAGATATTAAACGTTTATTTTAAAGGACCGTTGATTACTCAAAGGGTGGCGGAGGTGAAACCAATGATGTGTGAATTGATAGTAGAAACAAAATGACAAAGCAAAAGAGAATGTGAAATGCAAAAGCAAACCTACTTCTCTTTCTTTTCAAACTAAAAATTGAAATCCACAAAAGAACAATTTTCTTTTATTTTTTCAAGAACAATGACATGCAATGTAATTTAGACTAAAACCCTAATCTATGTGCATAAAAAGCAAATATATGTTATTTTCCTTTTTCTTTTATAATTTGCAAAAGAAAAAAATCCTATCAACTAATGCAAGCAAGTAATGTAAGCAAAACAAATAGACAACTACTCTATACTCCACCAACAAACCCTAGGGTGCCCTAAGGCTGGGTATAACCTCTCTTGGGAGGAAGGCTTGCAAAGGTAAACAATCCAAAAACTTTGGCATGAAGAGACCAAGCAAGAAAACTAAAACAAAAGAGGGTCAAGAAGTCCCAAGAATCAATCTAGAATCAATCTAAACTTGCAATCAGAGGCTGCTCAGTACTTTGTCCAACAAGGTCAAGGCAAAGAAGGAGGTGGGGGGGGAAAGAAACAAAACAAGTTAAAGGACTTGCAAAAGGCTTATAATATAGATAAAGAGCACCTAAAATATATTACACTAACTCCCTAGATTCATGCACATGCATTTGACCCTAAAAGACCTCCCAAACAACCCTAAAAAAACCAAAATGATGAAAAAACGATGTTTCAGGGGAATTCGCGAGTTTCTCTACTACTGGGTCACAAATGGTTCATAGTTTGACAGTGTACAAGGTCGCAAATGCATCCTAAAATCATGACTATGCAGTGCAGAGGGTGCGAATGGGTGGCAGAAAGCTCGAAAAAGGTCAAAAAATGGCCTAAAAAGGCAGAGGAGGTGTCCTATCAAACCTAAAGGCTGCTCCTAACTTGCAAGAAGGACATGAAACCTTCAAAAACACTAGAATAAATACAAAGAAACCCCAAACAGACAAGGCTCTCCCCACTGGACTCGCCAGTTCTATTGTAGAGGAAAGTGTTCCTATGGCTGGAGGTTAAGAGGCCATCAACATACTAGGGTTGAAAGAGAGATGCATATAGTTCTACAAGTGAATGTAAACAATATCAAGAGATCAGATAGGTTCATACCTTAGTCAAATGAAGGTTGATCCAAGCAGCCTTTCAATCCTCCTCTTTCTCCTCTTGCTCCAAGAAACCTGCAAAACAAACTTAACCTTCCTCAAACCAATTTGACTATATGAAAGGAGATTATGTTCAATGAAACATTAAACCCTAATTTGATAAACAACATCATATAATCATAATCAGAGATTCAATATAAAAGACACATTGATTGGAAGAGGAAGAGCATCATATCTTTATTAATCATGGAAGAAGTACAAATACTACCTTTGCCTCAAGCTAGGCACCTCACAAAACCTTTATCTAATTCTAATGCTTCTATTCTCCAAGGAACTCAGCCTCCAATCTCTGCAACACAAGGAGATGACATAAGGGAAAAGGTAGGGGGGACGAGAGTCCCAATTCCTCCCGCGTAACAATGCGAAGGTTCCAGTCCCCCTCCGTGGACCCCTCTCCCTCTCTTATATAGTTTTCTAAAGAGTTAGGGGCGAGGAAAAAGTAGTTACAACCGAAGGAGTCAGTTGTATAACCACCAAAACTACCCAAAATTTGAGAAACGTTCATTTTTTGATATGTACAGGACAAAGTCGCAGGTTGCAGTGACAACAGTCATGAATGAAAAGCCGAAATCATGGGATACAATAACAAGAGTCACGAATACAAGAGGACTTCATGGTTTCAACTGCATAAGCGTCACAAATATCATAGGGTAACCACAAGTCAAACTCAAAACACGTCGCGAATACAAAAGTATAACCGCGAGTACCATGAAGGCAAAGTTGTGGTTAGGTAAAAACATCTCATTTTTAGGGTACTTATGGGAATTTTGAAGCTTTGGAGTCTTATGCAAATTTGTTCCTGACTCATATGCCATTCCAATGGTGTAGAGAAGAGGTTAAACAGAGTTACAGAACTCTATATATGGCTCCTCCAATCTAGTTGTTTTTTCAGTGACTTTCATGAAGTGTCGACATGTGACGAGATCGTGGGAAAGTGGTCACAGGAAGAGATGTGTCATTTTAGGCTATAACACATAGACACACAAACTAACCATGACTACCACACTTGCTTCACCATAGGTAAATAAATACGTTCATGATGGAGCACTAATAGTCAACACACCTAGTTCAAGCAACCCAAACAATTTTGAACTAAACCACGACTTCAAAACAGCATGACTCCAACTTTGCACACCATGGCATGGATCCTCTATTAAAATGATGCTATAAGTGGGAGGATACTCTTACTTTGTTTGGATTGTGTATATTGGTGATAGACTATGTTTGTCTATTTGAATTTGGATCTTCCTTATCCATTCTCATTATCCCATAATAATTTGCTAATACTAAGTGGGAAAATACCTCCAACCCTCCCAAGGTTTTTTACCCTTAATATAATTTATTACTTTGTCATAACACATCATAGGGGTTGTGATTTCCATCCCTTATTGAAACAAAATCCCCTTCCTGTAAGTACTTACCAATTGATATCCCAATGAGTTAGCTCAAGTGGTTGAGATTTGTTTACACTAGCAGAAGGTATCGGGGTCAAATCCCTAGGTGGCTATGTAGGGGCCTTACTCGATGTCCCCACTGGGTTAGGCCTTACATCACAGTAAATTTATTTTCTGCTTCAAGATGGAAGGTGTAAAAAGGGACATCACAGTATTGTTTGAATCCGGATTAAGCAAACTCTAGCAGCATTTGGAAGACACAATCACCACATTAGTTGGCAAGGTGTCAAAGGAAGACCAACCATCCTCAAATTCAAGTCATATTCCTCCCAGAAGAGAGGTTCCACAAGAAGAGTTCAATCACGATCACTCTCCAAATCATGAACAATCGCTCTCTCCTCCAAAAAGAAGTGGATATCAAATGAAACCCAAGTTAGAATTGTCAAAATTCAATGGCGACACAAAACAGAGCGTGGCATGGATCAACAAAACAGAATAATTTTTTTCCATACACAATATCACAGTCGACGAAGAAATGATAAAATATGCCTCGATGCAACTAGAAGATCGGGCTTACAACTGGTACATGTGGTGGAAGGTTACAACACAAACAACTAAGCACAAGTGGAAAACGTTCAAAAACGATTTCTTTAAGAGGTTTTAAGATTTAAAAGAAAGGGACTTCTTCACAAAACTCACAAGACTGGAGCAAAAAGATGATGTCGATGAATACACCGACGAATGGGAAGCCCTGGCGACACGTGTGTCGGAACTCACAGACAGTCAATGCCTCCAGACTTATGTGTACTGACTAAAACCATATATTAGAGATGAACTAGAACTGTTAAATGTATCAACCTTGGACAAAGTGAGACGCAAGGCAAAAATCATTGAGAAAAAATTGAAAAAGACGTGGAACAAGAACCATGACAAAGATCGAAGGTCCATCCAAAATACCAAGAACGACACTAAATACCAGCCACCACATCTAAGAAATGACAACAAAGCCACTTTAGAAGTCCAACGAATGAAAGAAGGGAAATGTAAATATTGTGGAGAGAAGTGGGACCCAAGACATATATGTTTGAAAAAAGAGACCACCAAGAACTTATATCAATGTGAAGCAGAAGAGGAAGACAAGTCAGATAGCGAGGAATATGACATAGAAGAAACAGGTGACATCCAGAATCCTCCGTTAGATTCAGAAGATGAAAAAATTCCCAAGATATCAATTTCAACCATAACAGGAATACACCAACCACAAACACTAAAACTTAAAAGGCATATTAAAAATAATAATGTCGTTGTCCAATTCGACACAGGAAGTACCCATAACTTCATCAACGTAAATGTTGCTAAGAGGCTTAACCTTTTCATATATCCTTTACCTAACATGAAGGTAATGGTTGTAGATGGAAAATAAAAAAATTGGGAAAATGCCACAAAGTTAAGCTACAAATACAAGATTATAACCTTGAATCCGAATTTTACGCAATAACCTTAGGAGGAGTTGATGCAGTATTAGGAATTCGATGGCTGCAAACCCTGGGTAACTACGCAACAAACCACCAATAACACTTTATACAATTTAAGTGGCAAGGGGAAATTTACAAATTATATAGATTCCAACACCCTCGCACACAAATTGTGTCATCCCACAAAATGGAGAAACCAATTCGAAAGGGAGCACCAACATATGTCGTGCAATGCCAAGAGATGGAATTATTAACTTCAGAAGTGGTTAAACCAGGTCAACCAGAGGTCTAAGGACTAATCCAAAAATACAAAAAGTATTCGAAGATCTCCCCATGGAGTTACCACCAGAAAGGAAGATCGAGCATGTCATCAAAATCAAGTTTGGATCAAGACCTGTAAATGTCAAACCCTATGGGTACCCACACCATCATAAGACAAAGATTGAAATATTAATCCGTGATTTATTGAAGTGTGGAGTAATTAAGGAAAGTTGAAGTGCTTATGCTCCACCAGTAGTACTGGCACGGAAGAAGGATGGATCATTCAGGATATGCATCGATTACAGAGGGATAAATAAGATAACTATTAAAAAAAATTCCCTATTCCATTTATTGATGAAATGATGGACGAGCTGCATGGCGCAAGGTACTTTTCAAAATTAGACTTAAGGTCAGGATAGTACCAAATCAGAGTAAGGCTAGAAGATGTGGCGAAGACAGCTTTCCAAACCCATGAAAGACATTACGAGTTTAAGGTAATGCCTTTTGGGCTAACTAATACTCCAACAACATTTCAAGCAACCATGAATAACCTATTTCATCCATTCCTAAGGAAGTTTGTACTAGTTTTTTTTATGACATCCTTATATACAGTAAGACATGGAAGGACCATCTCATACATCTGGAACAAGTGCTCTCTATTTTGAAAGAAAATCAGTTCTACGCCAAGATGTCCAAATGTACATTCGGTAAGGAAGAAGTGAGTTATCTTGGTCACGTAATATCTAAAGAATGAGTCAAGGTAGATCCAGAAAAAATCAAATCAATCACAAACTGGCCCAAAACTACTAACATCTCCAAGTTAAGGGGATTCCTCGGGTTAACTGGATACTACAGAAGATTCATTAGGAATTGTGCGCACATAACCGCACCCTTATCCAACCTTCTAAAAAAGAATGCATTCCAGTGGAGTGAAGAAGTGGAAAAATGTTTTGAAGCCTTGAAAGGAATTATGTCCTGCAAACCTTTATTAGCTACCCCATACTTCTCCAAACCATTTGTGATAGAATGTGACACTTCAGGTTATGGGTTGGGAGCAGTACTAATGCAAGATGAACACCTGATAGCTTTTGAGAGCAGGAAATTAAACAATCGAGAACAATTGAAGTCTACATATGATAAGGAAATGTTGACAATTATGCAGGCATTGGTAAAGTGGCAACAATACCTCGTAGGGATCAAATTCATGATCCAAACAGACCACAATAGTCTTCAATACCTACTTGAACAGAAAAAATTATCCACAGAACAACATAAGTGGATAGAAAAAATCGTTGCCTTTGACATGGAAATAATACACAATAAGGGGAAGGAAAATGTAGTCGCAGATGCAGTCTCCAGAAAAGATGAGGATATTACATCTTAGTCCATCTTAGTCGCAATTCCAGAATCGTTATAGATGAAACATGAAGTGAATACGCCAAGGACCCAAAAACAAGCACTATAATTAACAATCCCAACCGTGACCCCAAGTTTGAATGGAAAAACGATATCCTTTGGTATAAGGGGAGGATTTATTTAAACTCAAACACTAAGTTCAAGGTTAAGGTAATGAAGGAATCCCATGATTAACCAGCCGCAAGACATGTAGGATTCTTCAAATCTTATTATAATGCAAGAAGGTCATTTTTCTGGAAGGGAATGCAAAAATATATCCAACAATATGTGGCAGAATGCGAAAAATGCTAGAGGAACAAAAGCGAAAATGTTTTAACCCCGGGGTTATTCCACCCTCTACAAATTCCAAACCAGAAATGGGAAGAGATATCAATGGACTTTATTGATGGTTTACCTCCGTCTGAAGGAAAAGACAAAATCCTTATAGTGGTTGATCGGTTAACCAAATCTGCACACTTCATGGCAATAATAAAAACAGACATGACAAAACAAATTATAGATATATTTTTCAAAAATATATACAAATTACATGGCTTCCCAAAAGCACCCCAAAAGTCATCGTCAGTGACAAAGATGCAAAATTTAATGGAAAATTTTGGAGGGAATGTTTCAAACAAGTAGGCACATCACTCAATATGAGCTCAGCTTACCACCCACAAATAGATGGTCAGAATGAATTCATAAATAAATGCTTAGAAGCATACCTACGTTGTTTCGTAACAGATAAACAAAACCATTGGTCCCAATGGTTACACTTAGCAAAATGGTGGTACAATTCAACATACCACACCTCCGCAAAAATGACCCCTTTCCAAGCTTTATATGGGTATGAACCTCCAAATTGGAAGGAGTTAGTTCTGAAAGACACTAATGTTCAAGAAGTAAGGAACCAACTAGAGAAATCTCAAAAAATGATTGAATTACTCAAGGATAACTTAATCATGGCACAAAACCGCATGAGGCAACAAGCAGATCAACGCAGAACCGAAAGAGAATTTGAAGTAGGAGACTAGGTGTTCGTAAGACTCGAATCCTATAAACAGGTATCCCTTAAAAGTGGAAGAAAACACAAGTTAGCCCCAAAGTTCTATGAATCGTACCAGATTATCCAGAAGATTAGTCAATTGGTGTATAAATTACAGTTACTTGATAAAAGTCATATCCACAATGTCTTCCATGTATCATGTCTCAAAAAAATGTTGGGGAAACATCAAACAATACTTCCTATGTTAGATGACGAAGGGAGGGTCATTTGGGAACCTGAGGCAATCATTACAACTCGAGAAAGAAAACTTCGTTCTCGAACACTCAAGGAATATCTCATTAGGTGAATAACTTTCCAGATGAAGACGCATCATGGGAGACAGAACAATTTCGTCAGCAATACTCGTCCTTGCCCTTGCTTTGAGGACAAAGCATTCTAAAAGACAGCGACAATGTTATGTATCTAAATAGTAAATGTAGAATTAAGTTAAATTAATGTAGGGTCACACCCTTTCATCAAAACATGTGTGCTTGACCTATAAAAGGTCTTCTCCATTATTGTAAAAAAAACCATCATATATTCAATTATCAATTACTGTGGGTTTAATTGCCAAATCATGTGGGTTTAGAATTAATTTTCTGCTTCAAGTGATATCAGAGCAATTATCAATTTACTGTGATGTAATATCAGTACCCAGATATTCTCAATGATTACTCAATTGAATAATCAACTAATGGAAAATAATTCCATATTGAAAATATAAAATAAATATTGAAGATGAATGATGATAAACGATTACAAAGTGAGTNATATCAATATATATTAATGTTAATAATATATATATAGATAGATATATATTGTTTGTTTGTTTTTATTATTTAAGTTTGTTACATTTTACCCTTAATATAATTTATTACTTTGTCATAACACATCATAGGGATTGTGGTTTCCATCCCTTATTGAAACAAAATCCCCTTCCTATAAGTACTTACCAATTGATATCCCAACGAGTTAGCTCAAGTGGTTGAGAGTTGTTTACGCTAGCAGAAGGTCTCGGGGTCAAATCCCTAGGTGGCTATGTAGGGGCCTTACTCGATGTCCCCACCGAGTTAGGCCCCATAAGGGCTGATGGTTTACCTCGGGTACCATCCTAAATAAAATGGCCTAAAAAAATGGGGAAGTACCCGAGGGTTTCTCGAGCGACATTCCATCTTTAAAAAAATCCCAGTGGGTTAGCTCAAGTGGTTGATAGTTGTTTATGTGCTAGCAGGTCTCGGGTTCAAATCCTTAGGTGGGTATGCAGGGTCCTCACTCAATGTCCCCACTAGGTTAGGTCCCGTAATTAGGGTCGACGTTTTACCTCGAGTACCATCATAAAAAAATGGGAAAGTACCTGAGGGTTTCCCGAGCGATGTTCTGTCTTTCAAAAAGAGTACTTACCAATCAACATCTATGTACCTATAATATGAAGCTACACCCATATGGTAATATCTAGGGCAAGCGTTGTTATAATAATCATCACATCACATGGAAGTGGACCCCTCATAGGTATGATGGTACAGTGAGTTTCTGAAGAATCCAAATTCTAACCCTTGAAACTAGAGTTGCAAGATCCTGGACTGTAGATTTTGGTTCTATTTATGGTTTTTTGGTTTCAAGCCAAACTAGGGCTTGAATTTCCAGAGGATATTCCCACTATAAAAATTCAATCTTGGTGCCAAAAGACGTTCCTAGGAGGGGTGCAATTCCCTATGGCACTTGCACTAAAAAATTCCACTTTATTAGAAAACCCTAATTTCCTTGTCTGGAGAAGGAGAGAGAGATTTACCTCATGAAAGTTGCTCTTTTCAGGATAGCTCTGATACCATGTTAATTTTTCTATCCTTTCATAGCTTAGTTCCTAACTTGATTAGCATTTAATATAGTTTCATAATAAAAGCATAAAGAGGATCACTGAAAGAAACACAATCACAAGGTACACAACAATTTACCCTAGGAAACCCTAAAGGGAAAAACCCAACAAAACTTCCTCAATATATATTACTAGTATGCAATGACCAAAGAAAAAGGTCTCATAGATAGAGAGACCAAACCCCAAGCATAAGAGCCAAAACACTAAAGGCATTGGTCCTCCTCCTTCTCTGTCTCTCCTTTCTTTCTCTCTCTTGCGAAATACAAGTGTGAGTGAGTGTGTATAAATGAGGGACGACACCTCCCTATTTGTACTAAACTTCCCAACTGACTTTTATCCTAATTGGGCCGACCTACCTAGGTAGAATTCACAGTAATAGTTATATTCATCTTTCATGGGTTCTATTGACACGACTTACAACTGAGGGTTTACCTCATGACATTTTACACCAATAACATCTCCCGAAGGATGAATAATAATAATGTGAAGTACAAGTAGAATATTCTTTGAAGTTACAATATTTCAACATATTGGTTATGGAAAGTGAGACCACATCCATAGCTACAGTTGTGTTTTTATATGATGTTATCATTCCAGTTGTATGATTATATATTTATATATACATGCTGAGGATCTCGTAGATGTATATGAATTAAGATTTTGTACATGATATATATGTTGAGAGACATTTGGTCTTGGTGGGGATGTGGATATGATGTTCATGCTTGTATGTGTTGATGAACCACTCCATGAATTGTTGACTTTGCAAGTGTCTAGTGACAACTATATTATTCATTGTTAGGATGAAGAGTAATATATCAAACCTTTTCCATGTGATGTGATGATTATGTGTGTGCACCCAATATGGAAGTGCACCCCTGCTAGGCACATATTTTGGCACCAAGATTGAAGTTTTCCAATGGGAAGATCCTCTGGAAATTCAAGCCCTAGTTTGTCTTGAAACCAAAAAACCAGAAAACCATAAATAGAACCAAAATCTGCAGTCCAGGATCTTGCAAATCCAGTTTCAAGGGTTAGAATTTGGGTTCTTCAGAAACTAATTGTACCATCATACTCGCCTTAGTCAAGTGCATATTTTGGTGAGTACAGTTTTCATTTCTAAGAAATTTTCAATTTTTGTCATTTTCTAATTTACGGGACAAGATGTTTCCAAGCACTAAGCTTGATGACAAGTTGGAAGGTATAGAAATCTTTCGTGCTTGGAAATATAGAATAGGACTCATTCTAGAAGAGAACGATCTTGCGAATTTTATAAAGGGATTTATGTCGGAGCCCAAAGAAGATGAAGCAAAGGAAAAGTACATGAAAAACATGATTAGATCCAAGAGGATCATCATTGATTGAATCAAGGATCACTTGATTCCTCAAGTATCCTCTAAGGATACACCAAAGAAGATGTTTGATTCCATATCAGGAATGTATGAAGGAAGAAACATCAACCGGAATATGAACTTGAGAGCCCAACTCAAAAGTACAAATATGAGCAAGGGTGAATCTATCAATGAATACTTCACAAGGGTCTCTCAATTAAAAGAACAACTAGAAGCAATTAAATACAAGATTGATGAAATTGAACTAGTAATGATCGCTCTCAATGGTCTTGCTAGACCATGGGACTCCTTCATCTAGACAATCTGTGCAAGGAAGGAAAGCCTAAATTTTGATATCCTATGGGAAGAATGTGTTTAAGAAGAAGCTAGAGTAGCTAACCGAGAATCACTACTTAGAGATGATTACCATGTGTTAGGATTAATTAATCCTCCTTTGTCCAATATAGTCTATTTGGTCATATTCCCTAACTTAGTAAGTTATTATTACTGTACTAGAGTATGAGGGACACACCTGGAGGTTATCTCCCAGTTACAACATGTGCATGCATGAGTATATGTGCCTCTATGAGAAATCCATACATTATAGGAGCCCACTATGAGTGCCACTAGTAGCCTCCATTAGTTGGTTGTGGTAGGTAAGAAGTTTTGTTGAGTTAACCTTCGGTTACAATCAGTTAGATCATTTTCAGTTAGCTTAACGCCAGTTTTGCATGCATGCATGGAAAGTGATGCCTTTTATCCACCTACCTCATCAGTTAACTTATTGTAGATTGATTTAGACATCAGGAGTTAGACTAGTTAGCTCCGGCAATGATTTAGAGACACTGAGTTATCTATTCAGTCATCTTGAGCTAGTAGATTCATATCCTGTCCATAGTATTCAAATTATATTTATTATATAATCATTGTATTATTGATTAATGAATGAATATTAACGTTGTGATTATCTCAGCAATTCTTGTCCGATTTATCCAAAATTTGTGGCATGAATTTCCTGTTCAATGTACATTCTCTTTGATTATTCCACTGCATAATTCCTTTCCTACAACTTTCATATTTTCCTGTAGATCAATGGTTCACAAATTTAACATGGTATCAGATCCTTGTTCAGGATAGCAGCAAACCTTGTCTGACCTCCATTGTGCACCAGAAGTAACTGAGTTTCCACATAATTCTTGCAATTATTTCCTTTCTAACTATGGATTTTGTCCAGAGAAGTCTTTGCGGGTGTGACAGACTCTAAAAAAGTGCACATGTCGAGGTGGAAAGGCTTGAACTGACATATGATTACGAATTGAATTGGTTTTGCAGTGTTCTTAGAAGGTATCTACATAGATTATTGAAGAATTGACTTATTAACATACAAAAAGATGGAGAATTCTTTAGCTCTCGTACCTAGAATCCTTACACCTTTCAATTACATTGATTGGAGGGCGGATATGCAGGTAGCCTTACGCAACAAAGGCTTGTTTAGGATGACAATGGGAAGAGAAGCTGAGCCCCAATAGTATGTTGAGAAGAACAAGTTTATGAATCGGCTTCATGTGCATTCACATCTCTCAGGATATTTTGTTCCATCTTGAGGGACTCAAGACTCTGAAGGAAGCTTGGGAAAAGATCGAATATTTGTTTGGAAAACAATATGAGCTTCGAGGGCATATTCTGGAGAATGAACTCATTGCACTACAACCCAATAGTTTTCAATACTATTCAGTATTTTTTTCCAGAGTACAAAGCACTAATAGTGCAATACAAACAATGTGGAATAGAGAGAAAAGATGAGCAACTTGTGTTGTTAGTGCTGAGAAATATTGTCTCAGAGTTCTCAATCTTTGTCTCTACATTCCGTTCCAGAAAAGCTTCCATTCCAAATTGGAAGATGCCTTCTCTAGATGCTTTTGTTGATTCCTTGATACAATAGCAAGACAAATTGGTTCAAATGGGAGTGATTCAAACCTCCAAGAATCAAGCACTCTTAGTAGCAGACTCAAACAATGTGAAATCAAGAGGGAAGCACAAAGGGAAGGAGAAAAAAAACACTGGTTCAAATCCAAAGGAGAATGAGAAATTTTTCGATGGAGCCTCAGGTTCCAAGAAAAATAAGAAATTAGAGAAGACTAAGTGTCCCTATTGTATGAGAGGCTTTCATCCAGAGAGTCATTGCATGAAGAATACCATCGACCAGATGTCAACACTCCTTGAACAAAACAATATTACCCTTCCACAAGGACCAAAGAAGTTTGATGCTAGACACCTGACAGAAGATCACGAGAGGTTCCATGCCTTGAAGGAAGGAATCACTTAGTCGAAGGCTTATTTGATAGATTCTGGAGCATCCAACCTCATGGTTGCCTCCAAGGAATCCTTCACCACCCTGGATCTCTCAGGAGGACCTATCATTCATATGCGATATGACTCTCAAATCCCAGTTGTTGGGAAAGGTTCTATTAAAATCCAGCATGGAGAGTTCAAAAATGTACTCTATGTTCCCTCTCTTGCAACAAATTTGTTGTCTATTTATCAGATGACTCATATAGGCTCTCCCAAGAGGTTTACATTCAATTCTGACACAATAGAAATCATTGAATCATCTATTGGAAATATAATAGCGAAAGGGTTTGCAAATCATGCCTCCAAGGCACAGAGTTCTCCCATTTCTCGCCTACTTCACATCCGACAACTTTATTGACTCATGCCAATAACAAGCAAGCTATGGCATGAGAGATTTGGACATCTCAATTTCAAATATTTCTAGCAACTTCACAGTGACAATTTGGTTGAGGGCTTGCCACTCATCAAAACATCAGATGTTTTATGTCTTGGTTACTTGGTAGGTAAGCATCCGGAGCAGAGATATGAAGTTGGGAAGGCAAATAGAGCTACCTCTACACTTGATTTGATACATAGTGATGTCTTAGGACCAATGCCTACAACATCCATTAATGGAGCCATGTATTTCCTAACTTTTATTGATGATTTTTCAAGCTTTTGCTGGGTATATTTTATGAAGCAGAAATCTGAGGTATTCGAAACTTTCAAAGTTTTTATAGACTTGGTAGAAAATAGCTTCAGTAAGAATATCAAGTCCATTAGATCTGATAATGGAGGTGATTAAATTAAAATATATTTTCAGCAGTTATGTGAATTAGAAGGGATTCAAATGGAACACATAGTTCCATACACACCACAGCTGAATGGTCTGGTTGAGAGGAAAAATATATCATTGAAGGAGATGGAAACATGTCTTCTCAAAGCAAAGAATATTCCTCCTTCTCTATGGGTTGAGGCTGTAAACTGTGCTTCATACATTCATAATAGGGTGCCTCACAAATCAGTGATTGGGGCCACTCCTTTTGAAGCACTATTGGGGAAAAAGCCTAAAGTCTCGCACTTGAGAGTTTTTGGTTCCAGAGCTTGGGCTAGAATTCCTATTGACAAGAGAAAGGCCTTCGAAGCCCATAGTAGCGAATGTATATTTCTAGGATATGCTAAGGATGATGCTAAGGAAGCTAAGGAATATAAATTGATGGAAATTGCAACAAGGAATTGCTTCATAGAGCATAATGTACAATTTGAAGAAGATCGGTTGCATGATCCACTAAAATCTAAAGCAGAAGAAGGTATAAACACTCTTCCATTTCCATTTGATGATGATATTGTATCATGTTTCATATTCAGATGGTGAGGAACAAGATCAGTATGATCTTGATATTGAGGTTGTATCTCAGGAGAATCTAGATCCAGATCCATATCCCATTCCAAATCAATGGCCTAAGCCTAAACGGGCCCAAAAGCTCATTGAAGCAGCTGGGAATGGTGTTGGGAATCCAGATGACAGAAGAAGAACACGGTCCCAACATCAGAATGAACATGTTGCACTCTTGCACACAACTTTGTTACGTACAGAGTGGTGCAACAAAATTCCATATATATGCTACTTAATGATGAAGATTGACCCCCGATTTGGCCCACTAATGAACAAAACGGATCATTCCACTCCTCCTCCAGAAAGAAGAAACAAAAGCAACATTCATTAGATCGGAAGAATATTGAGAGGTTCACATGCACAATCCCAGGATGTTGATGCACATAAGAACCAAGATTCTACATTACTGCTCGACAATGTTGCAATTGCAGCAATGTTTTCACAAGTTTTTGCTCAAAGAGGAAAATATTCTCTCAAGTATAGCTTGTTTCTTGATTCCTGCTTATTTTGAGTGGGGGATTTTCCCATGAGGTTTTCCCCATTTTACTTAGTTTCTTAAGTAGTATTTTACTTCATTTAGATTGTATGGGTGACTTTTGGCCTAGTCTCCAAGGCCCAAGCTGTCCAAAGTTAGGATTAAGGGGGGTGTTAGGATTAATTAATCCTCCTTTGTCCAATATAGTATATTTGGTCATATTTCCTAACTTAGTAAGTTATTATTACTGTACTAGAGTATGGGAGACACACCTAGAGGTTATCTGCCACTTATTGCATGTGTATGCATGCGTTTATGTGCCTCTGGGAGCAATCCCTACATTATAAGAGCCCAGTTTGAGTGCTACCAGCAACCTCCATCAGTTGGTTGTGGTAGGTAAGCAATTATGCTAAGTTAACCTCCAGTTACAATCAGTTAGATCACTTTCAGTTAGCATAGCGCTAGTTTTGCATGCATGCAGGTAAAGTGGCGTCTTTTTTCCACCAACCTCATCAGTTAACTGATTGTAGACTGATTTAGACATCTGAAGTTAGACTAGTGAGCTCCAACAATGATTTAGACACACCGAGTTAGCTATTCAGTCAGCTTGAGCTAGTAGATTCGAATCCTATCCATAGTATTCGAATTCTATATATTGTATAATCATTGTATTATTAATTAATGAATGAAAATTAATGTTGTGATTATCTAAGCAATTCTTGTCCGATTTATCTGAAATTTGTGGCATGAAATCCCCGTTAAATGTACATTCTCTTTGATTATTCCACTTCATAATTCCTTTCCTACAACTTTCATATTTTCTTGTAGATCAATGGTTTACTAATCCAACACCATGCTCTAGATACTCATACCAAAATAAGAAAAGGAAAGCATCATTTCAAGAAGGAAACTCATAAGGGGTCTTATCCTCCTAAGAAGTTTCAAAAGAATAAAAAGGGAGATTACAAGCAGAAAGATTTATCCTCTTATCAATTTTACCATTGTGATAAGATAGGACACATTGCTAGAAATTGTCCAACAAATAAAGAGGAATATAATAGGAAGAATAACAAAAGACATCATGCTAACTTAATAGAAGAAGAAGAAGAACCTCCCAATAAGTTAACAAAAGAAGAAGTTGAAGAGTATGTTCTTTAGAAGATGTATATGTCACTAGACGATGTCCTACATGAATTGAGAGGTCACTCAGAAGCAACCTTGATCCATGATCAGTATCTTTCTATGCAATTATGGGATGAAGCAGCAAGGACAACAATATATGTCCAGAATAGAATACCCCATAGTCCACTTAGATTCAAGACCCCTGAAGAAATGTTCACAAGAAAGAAACTAGAGGTAAATCACCTCAATATATTTGGTTGTCCAAATTTTTTTCATATATCGAAAGAGAAAAGGACCAAGTTGGATCCTTCTGGAAAGAAAGGAATATTTGTTGGGTACTGTGAGGTCTCCAAGGCATTCACAATCTATATACCACGTTACTATCATATGGAAATTAAAAAGGATGTAACCTTTGATGAAGATGCAACTCTCAAGAAATTGAGAAAGTGTCAACTTGAAGAAACATATAGAGCTGCAAAACCAATGAAGGAATTTGTACCTTCTCATGATGATGAGATTCCAGAAGAACATGATATGTTGGAGCCCCAAAAAACTTCGCACATGAATATCTCCCACAAAAGAAATCCATATTGGGCCCGTGAGATTATTAAAGAAGCAGAAAGGTATGGTGATCTAGAAGCTTCCACAAGGTAGAGCAAAAAGATAAAGCCATTTCCTAGTTATGTGGCTTTGATGTGTGATCTTGTAGATAAAGAGCCTACTTATTTTGGAGTAGTTGTTCAAAATAAAGAATGGGTAGAATCTATGACAGAAGAATACCAATCCATAATTAAGAATGATATATGGGAAGTAGTTCCCAAGTCAGAAGGCAAAAGTGTGGTATCTTCCAAATGGATCTACAAGATAAAACATACAACCGATGGAAGTATCGAGAAGTACAAAGCCATATTTGTGGCCTGTGGATTCTTTAAAAGAAAGGAATCGATTATGAAGAGACATTTGCTCCTGTAGCAAGGTACACTTATATCAGAACCATCATGGCACTAGTAGCCAAGACAGAATGAAAGTTACATCATATGGATGTGTAGACAACCTTCCTAAATGGCATTATTGAAGAACAAGTATACATAGAACAACCATAAGGTTTTGAAGTCGAAGACAGAAGAACACATGTCTATAAATTGAAGAAGGATTTGTACAGACTGAAACAAGCTCCAAGAGCTTGGTATGAAAGAATAGATAGTTTTCTAACGAGCTTGGGCTTTACCAAAAGTAAGGTTGATCCTAACGTTTACTTCAAGGTTATGGATGATGAACATGTCATATTATTGTTGTATGCGGATGAATTATTCCTAGCATGTAATGAGAAGCAAACATCAGAGTGTAAAAAGAAGCTCGTTGCATAATTTAAGATGAAAGGCCTTGGGTTGATGCGTTATTTTCTAGGTCTTGAAGTATGGAAGAGCCTAGAAGGAATCTTCCTTAACCAAGGCAAGTATGCAGTGGAAATCCTAAAAATGTTTGACATGTTGGAATGTAAATCCATGGCGAAACCCATGGATACACACTTGAAGTTGTTGGTTGATGCTTCGTTAGAATTAGTGGATGTGACACTATATAAACAAATCATTGGTTCATTGATGTATCCGATGAATATCCGACTAGTTATATGCTTTATTGTAAACACTTTGAGTTAGTACTGGTTGAGCCCAAACATGATCACTTGGTAGTTGCAAAGCATGTGATGAGGTACCTAAAAGAGCATTTCAGGAGGATGTTTCAGTCTGGGGTAAGCCATGATCTCATGACTAAGCATGAAGCAGTCCAATGTTGCTCTCAACACTGCAGAAGCAGAATATATTGCAACTTGTTTCGCCAGTTGTGAAGCCATATGGATTCAAAAGTTGTTTTTATATCTATTCGATCTGAAGATGGATGCTACCATGATTCTATGTGATAACCAAATATGCATTAAGATGACAAAGAACCTCGTGTTCCATGATAAGACGAATCACATATAAATCTGGTACTTCTACATTCGTGACATGGTACAGAAGGGAGCTATAAAACTCCAATATGTGAGCACAGATGATCAAGTTGCAGATGTGTTAACTAAGACTCTGTCTTATGTAACACTTTCGAGTCAAGATTGGTGTTATCCACAAGGACTTCCTTTCAAAGGGGGAGTAGTATTGATACTACGGAATCCTCATCACAACATGTAGCTCAGTTGGGATAATTCTTAGACTTGATACCGTAATTATGAAAGGAAGGATCATCTTAAATGTTGACGTGGAAGGACTAACCATCCTTAGACTTGATCTTGGAATTCTAAAAGGAAGGATCGTCTTAAATGTTGATGCGGAAGGACTAACCATCCTTAGACTTGATCCCGTAATTCTGAAAGGAAGGATTGTCTTAAATGTTGATGTGTAAGGATTAACCATTCTTAGACTTGATCCTGTAATTTTGAAAGGAAGCATCGTCTTAAATGTTGATGTGGAAGGACTAACCATCCTTAGAATTCATCCCGTATTCATAAAGTAAGGATCATCTTAAATGTCGATGTGGAAGGACTAATCATCCCTAGACTTGATCCCATAATTCCGAAAGGAAAGATTGTCTTAAATACTGATGAGTAATGGACTTGATCCCATAATTCTGAAAGGAAGGATCATCTAGAATGTTAGTTGTTGAATTGATCCCATAATTCCAAAAGGAAGGATCGTCCAGAATGTTAGTAGAGGACTTGATCCCGTAATTCCGAAAGGAAGGATCTTCTATACTTTTATAGTGGAATTGATCTCATAATTCTGAAAGAAATAATCACTGAGAATGTTAATAGTGGACTTGATCCCATAATTCCGAAAGGAAGGATCATCCAGAATGTTAGTAGTGGACTTCATCCTGTAATTTCGAAAGGAAGGATCATCCAGAATGTTAGTAGTGGAATTGATCCCATAATTCCTAAAGGAAGGATCATCTAGAATGTTAGTATTGGACTCGATCCCATAATTCTGAAAGGAAGGATCATCCTGAATATCAGTAAGTGGACTTGATCTCGTAATTCCGAAAGGAAGGATCATCCTGAATATCAGTAAGTGGACTTGATCTCGTAATTCCGAAAGGAAGTATCTTCCAGGATTCCAGTAATGGACTTGATCCCATAATTCTAAAAGGAAGGATCATCTTGTGTATGTATGTGTTAGCTGTGATTAGTATTGGTAGCTTTGTAAAGAATTGATCCCATAATTCTGAAAGGAAAGCTTGTCTGATGACCATAGATGTGTTGTCCATGATCATGTAATTCTGAAAGGAAGGATCATGTTGGTTGTTGATTATTCCTGTCACATGTTGTTGTTGTTATTCCAGATTTATGTTGATGAGTCAGGCTCGTTTTGTCGTCGTTGTTTTTATTCTAACTTTATGCTGATGAGCTAGCCTCGTGCCATTGACGTTAGTGATGAATCATTTGTTATGTAGATGATGATGCCCCAGTCCCATGCTGCAGATGATGATTCAGTTCCATGTTACATATGATGATGTTCCAATAGGTGATGATGATGCTCCAGCTCCATGCTATAGATGATGCTCAAGTTCCATGCTACAGATGATGATGGTCCAACTCCATGTTGCTGATGATATTCCAGTTCGATGTTGCAGATGATGATGCCCCAATTCCATGCTGCAAATGATGATACTTCAACTCTGTATTGAAGATGTTGATTATGATACTTCATCTCTGTATTGAATATTTTGATACTCCAGCCCCGTGTTGTAGATAATGATGTTGTTCAAAACTTCCAATGATCCATAGATGTATCGGACGATGTTCCAAAATATGATTTTGATGATGCCTCCTCTCTCCTTCCGATGATGTTGTGTAGAGCCACACCAATTGTTGTTGTTGTCAATAGAATACCTTTCTTGTTAAGGGGGAGTGTTGAAATAATGTAACTTTGAAGAATATTATACTTGGACTTCACATTATTATTATTCCTCCTTCGGGATATTTTATTGATGTAAAAGGCATGTAAATGTCATGAGGTAAACCCTTAGTTGTAACTCGGGTCAATAAAACCCAGAAAAGATGAATATCATTATTATTATGAAGTCTACCTAGGTAGGTCGGCCTTGCTAGTTAGGTAGGTTGACCTAGTTAGGAAAACACCAGTTGGGAAGTTTAGTATAAATAGGGAGGCACCCTCCCTCATTTATACACACTTAGTCACACTTGTATTGCACAAGAGAGAGAAAGAAATGAGAGGTAGAGAAGGAGGAGGACTAGTGGATTTGGTGGTTTGGTTCTTGTGCTTGTGGTTTGGTCTCTCTATCTATGAGACCTTATTCTTTGGTCATTGCATATTGGTAATCTATATTGAGGAAGTTTTGTTGGGTTTTTCCCTTTAGGGTTTCCCAGGGTAAATTGTTGTGTATCTTGTGATTGTATTTATTTCAGTGATCCTCTTTATGATTTTATTATGAAAATGTATTAAATGCTAATCAAGTTAGGATTTAATCTATGACAACATAGAAAACTTAACGCAATATGCCCTAATATGACCATACATAGATTAGTTTATCCTATCTCATAGGTGAAAAAGGGTTTGGTCAACTTTTGATTAACAGTTGGTTTACACAAATTATAATTAAAACATAAGCGAGACACTCTTTTTCAAGAGGCCAAAAATGTGGGGAACTATAGTTAGTGCCTCATCCTAATTTGTTCCTTAATTCCAATTATTGTGCCATCTTTTAAAAGAAAAAATGTGAGTATTTTTGGCATGTTTAGTGTTAAGTAGTGAACAATTATATAGATAGTAATGTTATCCTTACCTAATCTATGAGGTAAGACTGTGACATGTCTCTTTGGGTTTTGCTTTCCTTTTTAAATTCAACATTATGTTGTTCTATTGGTTATTGCTCATGATTTACCATTTTTACATCCAAATACTATACTTATTCCTATGTATGATGAGTGCCATATTCATTTGCACATTGTTTATAATCCATATATAGTCCATCATTTTACATATGGGCATCCATTTTAGGATTATCCCACATTGTTTCATGAGCTACAAGTATTGCTCACTTGAAATTTAGTATCCATGTTATTTGTTCCACATCCTCAATCATAGATTTTTGCTTTCGTTCAACAATATTTGTTGTTAATCCTCTAACATTGACCCAAGGAAAATTTTAGGGGCTAAAATTTCCCCATGGGCTAGTTTTCTATGTTTTTTTCCACAAAAGTTTTTCCAATTTCCATATTTTCCTAAGATGATCAAATCAATTTTTTATATGATAAAATGTATTTCACTCTACAAATCACCATTTTTTCTAGAAACTATATTAAATCCTTAGGGTTTTTGTTTAGTCCCCAAACTAGGCCTTAAACATGTGGTTTTAGTAAAATAGTAATTTAGGAATATTTTGAGGGCCAAATTGAGTGTCACAAGTAGAAATGGAAAGAAGATAAGCCATTGTATTTCAAGGACAAACGTCATACCTATTAGAGTAATATTGGACAAATGGTAGTTTGTATACATTCTCTCACATATGGAGATTCACATTTTAACACACATGGAAAATACAATATGTTTTAGTAAGTTCACCATAACTTTCCCTTGGAATGTCCAAATTGTGGGGGATTAGTGGTACCCTAAAGAGGGCATATCCAAGTACATCTTGCAAAGCAAATAATCAAAATAAGAATATTTTCAATGAGGTTGTAACATGTTAAAGGTTGAATCATAGAGTAGATCCCAAATCAAGGATTTATAAGGGATTTGAGGAGACCCCAATTTCAGAAATTTTCCTATCTTGTAGTAATTATATTTTTTAGGATAGATAGGTGTACCAAGATCTATAAACATAGTGATTTGTCATTTAGTGGGTAAAACTATGGCTAAGAAGAATACATAAAGAGAATATATGTGGGGTAGACATGGGATTCCCTTGTGTACCTCTATTGGTACTTGGCAAGTAGTATTATATTATACATAATCCATTTATTAGTTTGACCACCCATGTTCTCAGGTATGTTAGAAACCCCATATGTATACCTAAGGACTTATTTAGATAATATTTTTACTGTTTGTTATATTGTACACCAAACATAACACTCAATGAGATCACTCTCATGTACCTAGGAACCGAGTAGCATGGTGAAGGGTACAATCCATCCTCTTTAGTTAGATTTGTGACACACCAATAAAGTACTACAATTAAAAAATCAAGGATATATCAAAGAGTTATAGATCTTGACACTCACTTTTCCATGATACCTTGTAAAACTCTTCAACATGTCTAGATTTAGTAAGCAAAATGAAACAACTATAGAGGATTTTAAAGGATCATCCTTATCTAAAGAAAAAAATGAAGAGGTGGAATATGCATTGTCCAATTTGGAGATAAAATAATGAGCAAGGAAGCTACAAGGACAAGAAAATTGACATCCTAAATATGGTAACTAAAATAGAATAACAAAACTTTAAAGATGATTTCAAGTCAAAGATGGCAAGCAAAGATGATGCTAAAGAGATGGTAAGAAAAGATGATATAGAAAATATAGAAATCAAAGACGATGTCAAAGAGATGGAAGAAATGATGATCTCAAAGACATGAAGGAGGACCTTATGTAGAAGCCAACAAGCCTCCTTATCCTAAATTATCCTTATCAAGAAGAAGATAAGGATAATACATGGATTGAGTCCAAGTCACATTTGGAGATTCACATTTTAACACACATGGAGAATAAAAGGATTGGGTCTCAAACACCTAATCGTTCAATACTCCAAGATTCACATCATTGCAGTTTCAACTCGGGATCAGAGAACTATTGCATTCCCAATATTGATAGAAGGAAGTTTGATGGTAATGATCCCACGACATGGATATTCCTGATGGATCAACTCTTTGGCATACACCAAGTACCAACTCTACAGAAGATTTAACTATTGCATCCTTATATTTAAAACCCATTCAATTTGTGTGGTAATAATATCTTCATGAAAGTAAAAATCATTGTATTGTCACTTGGTCCATTTTTATGGATGAAATGCTAACATACTATGGAGATAGTAGGATAAACACCTAGTTTATCCAATTGACAAATCTTAGGAAAAGGGGTCCAATTATATATCACTTCAACTATGTAAAAAATTAAGTATTGAAGTGAAGGAACTTTTAGAGGATGAATTTCTAGATATCTTAATGGGTAGTTTGAAGGATGGAATTCAAAATGAGGTGTGTCTCTTAGAGCCCATATCCTTGAATAATGGTTTTAGTGTGGAAAAGAGAGTTAAAGGTAAAAATATAGTTACTAGAAGGGTCACCACTAAAACCTGCAGGGAATGCAATGTTCCCACTCACAACATAAGTCAACCAAAAAGGTTGACATCTCAACAGTTGGATGAAAGAAGAACAAAAGGACTATGTTTCAATCGTGGCAATGAGTATAGTAAGGGGCATAAGCATGGTGAGAAGAAATTATTATACATATAATCCGGAGATGAAGAAGAACAAGAGTTGGAGTCATCTCAAGCTATAGAACCATATGAAACCACTCCACCATATATTATCATGATTTGGTTGACATTATCACTCCTCAAACTCTCAAGGTATATGTATATATCAAGAAAATAAAAAATAACAATGCTAGGACCCATAACTTCATTGATCATAAATTATTCAAACTTCTCAATTGTTTATATATCCATCACTAGAATTTCAAGTAAATATTGTTGATGGAGGTACCATAATTTGTTCAGGGAAGTGCCATAGTCTAGTCAGTTTACTGTGGGGAATTCTTTCTTGAATATCCCAATGATTGCAATCCAACTTGGTGGTGTTGATGTAGTCATAGTCTAAAATGGTTACAACCATTGGGAACAATCGCTTTTGATTTTAAATATTTTTTCATGATATTTTTATTAGAAGGAAAGGCAATTGATTTCATAGGTATTAAAAGGAAGCAATCTAAAGTGATAATCCATAACAACATGACAATGATTTCAAAAAAGGGATACTAATAAGTAATTACACAATTGTGCTCACTAGATGTTTAAACATCTAACGCTCCATGCCCTTGGATCTACAAAGAGTCTTTGACAGTCATTACAGGGTATTTGTTGAGATGTTGAAATGTCTTCCTCCTAGTCAAGAGCATGCTCACTCTATTCAACTCAACCCGAGGATCATTCATCATAACATTGGACCTTATATATACCCCTATGTTTTTAAAGTGAGATTGGGCATATGGTTCAACATATACTAAACACTAGTATCATTTTATCATTTCACCTAGACAAAGTTCTTTCTCTTCACCACTAGTGATTGTTTACAAAGGGGAATCTTCATGTTGTATGTGTCTACATTATAGAAAACTCAACTCTATAACCATTCAATATAAATTTCATGTTCTTGTCATTGATGAATTTTTAGAAGGATCACAAGAAGGAATTTTCTTTACTAAGTTGGATCTTCATTCATGATATCATTATAATATAATGAGCAAAGAAGACATCTACAAAACATCCTTTAGAACACATGAAGGTTATTGAGAGGTTTGGTGATGCCTTTTTGGGATTACCAATGTATCTTCCACATTTCAAAGCTTGATGAATTCTATTTTCAAGACCTTCGTTGGAAAATTTTGTTGGTTTTTTATTTTATTTTATGATATACTAATTTACGACAAATCTTGAGAAGAGAATGTACATCATATTGACACGGTTTTAAAAATATCGGAGGAGTACAACTATTTCCAAATCCTTCCAAGTCTTCCGTAGGGGTTAAGGAAGTCGAACATTTGGGTCGTATTGTATTTAATGAGGGTGTCAAGGTAGACCCTTCCAAAATTAAATAATGGAATGCCCAATTTCCAAATCATTGAACAATCTTAGTGGATTATTAGAATTGACATGATATTATCACAATTTTGTCAAGAACTATGGTTGAATAATAGACCTATAACATCATTATTGAAAAATGACGTGTTATATTGTGATCAAGAAGAAACCCAAGATTTTGAGAAACTTAAGAAGGCCATGTTAGAACTCCTATATTGGCCACACCTTGTTTCTTGAAAACCTTTATTGTGGAGTGTGATGCCTCAAGGCATAGAATTGGTGCAATTTTAATGCAAGAAGGAAGGCCCCTTGCCTTGAAATAACTTAAACCCATAAATGAGAAGGAAAATTTGGCCATGATAGATGCAATTAAGTAGTGACACACTTAATTAATAGGAAGACACTTCAAGTTGAAAATAGATCATGATTGTCTTAAGTACTTCTTGGAACAACGAATACCTTATAAAAAGTGAAAAAATGGGTTGCAAAGATGCTATGTTACATATCTACAAAAAAAGGAAAGAGAATGTGATCATAGATGCACTTTTAAGGAAATAAGGAGATATTGAGGCCTTACTTTGTAGTATTTCTAGTATGTAGGTTGATTTAGTGAAAGAAGTAAGGATAGAAAGGAGGTAGGAATAAAATACATGGAAGCTCATTCAACAATTGAAATACGACCACTGTAACACCCCTAGTATGAACCCCTAATTTGATTATATGAAAGATATAATTAAATGACTATGAGTGCCTGAAGAGATGGAACTCATTATATATTATTATTTTATTAATAAAAATATAAAACCGGCTTCGGTGGTGGTAGCATGCTGAAGAGATAGGGGATGGGTGAATTCACCATGGGAGTGGTAAGGGGGTTTGTAGATGGTGTAATGGGTCATGTTTTAACCCCGCTATTACCTTGTTTACTAAAAGAAAGACCTTTGACCTAAGTTTAAAATATTAAACCTTGTTTTAAACCCTAATCCTATTTTATTTGCTAAGTGTGTTTTTGGAGGACTAGGTGGGGCGTAAGTTGTGTCATTGACATGTTGCTCATGGAGAATATCCATGCAAAATAAATTGATAGTCGCTCCATCCTGGGGGAAGGTGGTGAACGAGAATGTCAAGAAAAGAGTGTTGCATGAGTTTGATTTCTATCTCTTGGGTGGGGAAGAGGGAGAAAGGGAAGAAAGTAGTGCACAGAGAACAATTCTATACATGGACGATCCTAGGGAAACAGGGGTGTGATTTTATAGAGCATGGTGCCTGAATATTGAACCAGAAAGTCCATGGTATGGTGAAGCCCGTATTGAGGTGAACCAAATATCCCTGAAACGTTTTCCTTGGTGTTAATCCAAACAATATTTTTGGAACCATTTTTGGTTGAACTGTTATTGATTGTTGGTTTTTGGTCAAGGAGATGGTAAATTGTACATGAATTACCTTGGTGGAATCCCTGGAACTTAACATCAATGATGGTTTTCGCTGTAGTGTAGAAAGGGGAAAGAAGCCATATTGGTAAATGTACGATTTGGCATGGAATTGACTATAACTTGTTTTTCTTTCATGGATGTCTGTAAATTTGTTAGTTTCCTTTGAATTGTGAGGAAGACTTGAGTGTTTTCCTGGGGTGAGTTGAACCTTGGTTAAGGGAAGAGTCTCATGGCGAATTCACAAGTCCTAGCTCAAGGGTGGTATCTGAGTGTTGAAATAATATAGTCCAAGAAGAGACCTACGGTTGGGTGAAGCGTAGCAACCACAAATCCAGTTGGTACTTGTTCATGAATTCATATAAGTGTTTGGAATTTTGTGTGAATGATTGGTACAATTATAAATATCTTGTTTGACAATCGATTTAATTGTGCATGCTATTTGTGTTGAATGCCTGTAATTGGATGGATCAGTGATATGCCGTGATAGAAAAATGAGTATATAGCCATTGTGTGAGGAAGAAAAATGTGCATGCTTAGGATGTTAAATTCCTTTGAATTGAAAATAAATCAATGGATAAAACTGTATGTTTCCATAGATGAATTATGGGTTAAAGGAATGATTATGTTATGGATTAAGTAATGCTCTATTTGTGAGCTGTTGTTATATTAAGCTTTGTTATTTTTGGGTTTGATGGCAAAAGTATGTCGTTGTTTACCCAATTTTGTTAAGCTAAAGAGTAAAGGGGAAGAGTGCTTAAGTCTTGATTAAGATTTGCACAACCTTGAAGTGCTTAGGCTGGAAATATTTGTTTATGAGTTGATGTAATGATTGCTAGTTATGCCCTGAATGAAATTATCAAACTGCTTTAGGTAGTTTTAAGGATTTATGAGGGTTGTTGCTTATCTTGTTTTTCATGCCTATTAGCTCATACTCTATTTGGAGTCAAATGTTGAAGAAGTTTAAAGAAATCCTTTGTGTAAAATGTTCCAATTCATGAGATTGAATTGAGTAAAGAAAAAGTAAATCATTTGGTTTGTTCCTTGTTGCATGAAGAATATTGATGTATAAATGATATTAATAAATCTTTTGTATGGAAAAAAGAGAATGAATAATACCCCCAAGGTGGGTGAACAATGAGGCGGATGGGAGGGGGAATGAGTGGCACGTAGCGGACTTGCATGTCACTTGTTCTACCACCTCATCACCCACGATGGTGGATAATAACACTCCTCCCGTGATGGATGTTTCAAAGGCTTGTAGTATGCACACTTGAGTGAGATCGGATGCTGAGAAGATGGGTGACGGAAATGGGTACAGAGATGATGGTTTGCATAATTATACCTCCAACCGACTCCATTATGATTTTCCATGCATTTGATAGCGGGTGGTTGAGGCTACGCAACAGCTCATGGGATAACCACATGAGGAATCAAACTATAAAAGCCATGAATTACCTCAATGGCACAAGAAGGATTTCATTTGGCCTCTGGCAATTCTCTGAAGGTGGTAGGTTGAGGTGACAGTCTCATTTGGGTCTCCCGGTTGAGTCTGGAACTCTACAGACTTGGTCATCAGTAAATTCAGTTACCTATGATTTTGGTTCTAGTTATTAGTGGGTTTTTTTTTTCTTTCTGAAAGTGGCTTTGGTTTGGAGAGCCACCCTTTGCAGGTCCAAGAAGTTTGGGTCCGCTCTTTGCAAGTTTGAATTTGATTCTGGAGGTTCTCTTTTTGCTATGCAAACGGTTTAGTGGCAGATTCCTTCACTCTACAACACTTTGGACCCGACTTCACTCTACAACACTTTGGAACCAACTCCCGGTACTTCTGAACGGAATTCTGGTAATATCTGGTATGCTTGGTTTGACTTGGGTTTACTATTTCGCTGCTTTTTGTTTATGTTCCCTTTCAGTCGGCTAAATCCAGGGTGGATATTGCTTTGCAGTTCGACTGTAATCCTATCTCCGAGCTCAGTGAGGTTGTAATCATGTCCCCCCTCTGAGCTCCTATCTCGCTTCAACATCCTTTTCAAACCCCTTCATCCCTGAACTAGCTCCACTCTGCTCCCACCACCATGCCCCCACTAAAACACACTCGCAATCCCTTGTCTAGCTCCTCGACTCCCCCTAACATAGGTATGAGAAGCATAGTGCATTTGACCTATCTCTTTCGAAAGTTGATTACAGACCCGGTTAAAGAGGAAATTGAAGAAAAGGAAGGTGAGGCTCATCTCACCAGAGGATGTATCACCAATGAGGAGGTGAAAAAAGAATTTGGAACCCTTGTCCCTGACCCGAGCTATTCAAGAGGCTGAACCTCCCTTCATTTGAAAACAATGGACTGTTATTGGTAGCATAAATATGTTATCGGTCGTGCCATCATGGAAAGAGGGGAAGCACATGAGGATATTCTCTTGAAGTTAAATGAGCTCCCCAACCACATGCATAAGATTGCATATCACTTGGGAATCAAGCTGGTAGACTCAACCCCTGTTGACTATGAAATCAAGCCTGATATTGGCCAAGTTTATGTTTATGTTTTTTTGTAAATAAAGAGATTATATTACATCAATAGAGAGCCATTACATAGCAGTGATACAAAACAAGTCTATCAGACACCTGGCGTGTTGGAACATAGCACAGTGTTGGACTTGGGTAGAAAAAACTAGTTTCCAGGGAGAGAACTGAGTCCTAAACTTTCAACGGGCACGCAGGCCATAACCTTCAAAACTAGTGATTAATCCTTGAGCAGGGCCAGAATTTCTCAAAAAACGAGGCCACGGAGATGCCCACATTACATACCGAGACAATACTGAAAGAAACATTAAACTTTACAGGCCGAAATAAAGAGCTGCAAAGGAACAACCAGACACAGGACGTCAAACCGTTTTCTTGAAGGCCGAGGGCAGGCTGGACACCATTGATTGAGCTGGGGCTGGGGCTGCTCTAGGGGAGACCACATCAGGCTAAGAGGGAGAAAGGATCCGTTTTTTCTTTTTACCGCACTATCCATAGTTATCCTGCGGGCACGCCACTTCTTCAGGACCTTTACCAGCAGCGTAGAAGGAGACCTCGAGCCTTAAGGCAATGATATCCACCTTCTGGTGGATTAGATGACATTCACCATTATGATGCTTCCAGGATTTGACTGGTTCCTCATCCTCAGCCATTTTCACTTCCCGTTCCATGTATGAGTGTCCCAACATCTTCATATTAACCCAGTATTGCATAAGGAGACGATCGTAGGCCGCTGTGTGCCCCGCAGTGGTACCGGGGTCCAATACCCAGTCCGCAACCTCCTGGTGGAGATATTCCTTTGGTATGTTTTTTATCGTATACCAGAGATCTTCAACCTTGCCCTCCACTTCCCGACATATTCTCAGAGGAATATGGTCTTTGAAAAAATATGCTTCTTCTTGGGCTTGAATTTGCACCCGCATAGCCCTGCAAGGGATATTCACGACACACTGCTCAGCCGAGGACTCAGTGGGGGCTTTTCCCTTAACCATCAAATGTTTCAGGTCCATTGTCCACAGGAGGGGAATCAGGGCTAATGCATGGGATAGAGAGGAGACTGTGAGCCACACACAAGTAAGAAGGAAGGGCCACGGGGAGAACCAGCGGAACCGGGAAACAAGGAGCAAGTCTAAGCGATGGAAACGGGTCGAGTAGAGGGGAAAACAACAAAAAGGAAAAGGCATCATAATTATCTGGCCTGAAATGTACCTTGAGAACGTCATGGCAATGATGCAAACAATCTCCCTCGTACCCTCTCCTATGGCAGATCCACTGCAAAAATGAATGTCCAGTTGTTTCGGTCGTCACTCCCAGTCCTCCCCGTCTTTTCGCCTGTAGTTCCAACAAAAAATATAATGGCCAAGGACAACCACTGATGGATCCGCTCGCTTACCAAATTAATACGGTTAGGCATCTTGAAGGGAGCCTGTCATGGCGTGCTCGCGTCGTCTGTCACCTCCAACCACTGCAGCATTCGAGCGTGTCACTTGTGTCCCGCCCTCAAGATCATGCGCAGCCATCTAGCGGCAATGATGAGCCCAGTCATCAGCTTCAAGTTCTCAAGAGGACCCCATTGGTGAGCCATCTCACCCTCCACCCCCGCATTCGTAAGGAGGTCTGCTGCCTTGTTGGCGTCCCTTCTTATGTGAAAAAATGAAACAGTTGAGCCGTGGAGCATGCCACGAAGAGTGTCCAGGCGACTAGCTAGCCTCCAACTAGTGGAGACTTGTCCACTGACTTGGCCATACGCTAACCGCCTCACTACCTGCATCATGATACTGGAATCACCCTCAATTATAGCAAGGAAGCTGTTACTATGCACCAGGCAATCCAATCCTTGAATCATGCCGTCGAACTCTACGGAGTTGTTAGTGTCTCGACCAATGGCCCCCAAAAAAGATGAAAATTACCCTTCCTTGTGAGTCTCTGCATAATCCCCCATATCCTGCGTCGCTCAGGTTCCCCCTGGAAATTGAGCTTCAACACTTGTGGAGGTGGAGCTGACCAAGAGTTAGGATTGGAAGGTTGAAGGATCTCGTCGTGCTTACGGAGCCCATCCAACTGGGTTTTGTCTAGACCCCAAAATTCCCCAATGTGCACTTTGTCTGCAGGAATGAGCTTGTCCTCATCGTGCCATTGCATACTTCTGATGGAGGAGAGAAGGTTGTCCCTCACCATCTACCAGACCTTCTCTGTGTCGTTGCACTTGTCACGAAATATTTTCCCATTCCTTTCCTTCCAAATGCACCACATGATCATTCCAGGCAAATCATTCCATATGGTTCTAATAATTCTATTTTTGAATGTTTTTTGATTCCATTCCGTCAGAGTTCAAGACGGCTGAGCTCTCTTCTTGTCGCTTCTTCGAAAACCAATTGCCCCTTTATCCCAAATAGATGCGGCATAAGGGAAACAAACGAGAAGATGGCTTGTGGTTTCTTCCACCTGGGAACACAAGCAACATTGGGAAGGACTGTGGACACCACGCTTCTGAAGATTTTCACAGGTGAGGATACGTCCTCTAACCACCAACCATGCAAAGAGACCTACCTTGGGCCATAAATTCAGGGTCCATATTTTCTTCCATGTTTCCTCTTCCTCTGCTCGATTCCCGATTTGAATGTTGTAGGCCTCCTTGATGTTAAGCATCCCTCTATTCGTATATCCCCATTTGAGCACATCGTGTCCCTTCTAGGGCCTTATGCATCGATTGTGCATTTCCTTCTGGAAAGCCTCCCAATCCTCCATCTCAATCTGGTTTGGATTGTCAAGGAATTTCCAGCACCTCCTCCCGTTAATGATGCGCTCTCACCAGAAGTGGTGAATGTGTATCCTGCCAGCCGCCCTAGATAATTCCTGAATAGGATTCCATATTGGGTTATCGCCTAACCTTATAAGTTGATTCCATGAATCCTCCTAGAACTTAGCATTCCTCCCATCCCGAATTTCCCAAAAGCTATGTTGTTGAACCAGATATCGACCACCTTTGGCCTTCATCCATATGGGGGATCCCTATTGCTCTTCGTTGTAATGAATTAACTGAGATAAGGGCCTATCATGTCCATATTTGAAGTGCCATAATCGGGCCCATGGCTCAGATGTGTGGGTGACCCACCGCCACCAAACTTTCGCTCCTTGGACTTCAGCCATAATTTTTGGGTCTCTCAACCCCAGCCCCCACTGTAACTTGGGATGACAGATACTGTCCCATCTAACCAGGGCAAATTTGGCCTTATCCTCACGACCACCCCACAGAAAATTACGCTAAATGCTTCGAATCTCACGGAGAATGGAATTCGGAGCTGAGAGGACTAAGAACAGGTATATGGGCATCGCTTGTAAGACTAATTTTAATAGGACAAGTCTGCTAGGTAGATTTAGAGGTCTTAGAGTCCAGTTTGCAAGTTTCTGCTTCATTCTATTAAGGAGTTCAATCCAAAATGTTCATTTTAGTTTTCACAGACCTAGGGGGACACCTAAGTATTTGGAAGGAAAAGAACCCTTCGAAAAACCCAGGATACGGAGGATGTTCCTTTGTGTGGCTGGGGAAGTGTTAAGGAAGAAGACTTGGGACTTGGCCTAGTTTACTGCAAGACCTGAGGCCTTGGAAAAGAGAGTCAGGCAATTTTTGAAGCTTCTCGCTTCTTGGACTGAAGGGTGCCCCATAAGCATGGTGTCATCGACAAATTGTTGATGAGTCTGAGGGTCCATGTTTTCTAGAAGACGTAGGCCTCTCAGGTCTCCATTTTCTGCCTTGGTATGGAGGAGACGACTCAGGCCCTCCACCATTAGAATGAATATGAAGGAAGAGAGGGGGTCTCCCTACCTAATACCCCTAGATGGTTGAAAGGTACGTGTCGGGGCTCCATTCAGAAGAATCCTAAAAAAAGGAGTGGATATAAGACCCACGACCCATTCAACCCAGTCTTGGAAGAAACCATAGGCTTCTAACATTCTGCATATGTATTGCCAACTTAATTTGTCGTAGGCCTTTGTTATATCTAGTTTGATCAACATACCTGGTTGTCTTGAGCTTTGCAGGGAATGGAGAACTTCATGAACGAGGATGACGCCATCCAGGATATGATGCCCTGCAACGAAGCCAGATTGTTCTGAGCAGATCAGGGAGGGGAGAAGTGTCTTCAGATGATTGGCAATGACTTTGGATATAATCTTGTAGATCACAATGCAGAGGGCTATAGGCCTGAACTTATCTGAACTATCGACACCCGTCTCCTTGGGGATGAGAGACAGGAACGTCGCATTGAAGGCTTTTAAAACCCCCTTCTTTAGTCTCAATTCTTCAACTATTTCCACTACCTCTCCTTTCACCATATCTTAGAAGTGATGGAACAAGTTAGATGTAAAACCATCCAGACCCAGGGCTTTTCCCAAAGCCATCTGATTGACAGCTTCTTCAACTTCCTGCAGAGTTACCAGTTTGACGAGCATCCCATTATCTTCCCTAGTAACAGTCAAAGGGATTAAGTGAGTAATTTGAGCTATATCTCTCTCCCTATCATGGACATCTTCATTGACAATCTCTGAAATATAGTGTGAGAGTTCCGCTTCGATCTCTCCTCTGGTTTCAATCTTACTGCCATCCATTTTTTTGAGTTTTTGGATTCTCGAATTGTTCCTATTCCGAGTCACCGAATTATGAAAGAACTTGGTGTTCTTTTCCCCATCCTGCAGCCATTTGACCTTGGATTTTTGTTTCCAATAGATTCCTTCCTGTATTTCCCTTGGCTCCAGTTGCCCCCATAATTTTTTCTCTTTTTTTCCGCATGTCCTCCTCCCATCCATCCATCATTCCTTTCTGAATGAGTTGATCAAGTTCAGAAATCAATCTTTTCTTGTCCTAAAAATGTTACCAAACTCTTCTTTGTTCCAGGTACAAATTTTGGATTTGAGCAGCTTGAGTTTCTGCTGGAAGCAGTACATGGAAGTACCTATGGGGGGGACCAGCTCCTGCCACCATTGATGGACAAGATCTTTGAAGTCCTTATGCTCCATCCAAAACTGTTCAAATCTGAAAGGTTTCCTCAGAGTGGAGCATGTCCAATCCCAACTAAGGCTGATAGGCCAATGGTCAGAGCCTGCTGCTGCGAGCACGTCAGCCATGATTTCACCCGTACCGTGGACTATATTCTTTGAAACAAAAAAACTGTCTAAGCGAGAGGCAACCAAGTGTTCACCCTCGTGTTTGTTGTTCCAAGTATACCAACCATTTTCTGTTTCCATATCCATGAATGAGATTTGAGTCTGGAAAACACCAAAAGCCTCTTGGTATTTGTCCAGAGTTCGCTTGCCTCCCTTTTTTTCACCAAGGTTGGCAATGAGGTTGAAATCCCCTCCCATCACCCACCGGCCCCCCTTCACTTGGTGTTTGGTCTAGTCAAGGAAATCGATGAAGGCCTGCTTCTCAAGGAAGCTGCTGGGGCCATAAATATTAACAAGAGTGCCCTTCACCTCGAAAACAAGGTGTTGGAAGTTAGTCATGAGGGAAAAATTATTAGCGCTCCAGTTTGTGAGGTCTACCACTTGGGGGAGCCAGAAAATTGCAACGCCCCTTGATTGTCCGGCAACATCCAGAGCCATGACCTGGCTGCCTTTCCAAATTTTAATTTTGATTTTTTCAATTCCTTCATAGCTACATTTTGTTTCCTAGAGAAAGAGGATATCCAGATTCTCCTGCTTAATTTTCATGTTGAGAGTCCTCCACTTCCTGGGGTTGCTGCACCCCCTGATATTCCAAGAGATTAGATTCATTAGATAACTTTGGAAACTTCAGAGAAGGCCCCCATGATCGTTGGGTATTGGACTGATTCTATGAGCTTAACACCTACTTCTGCAATGCGTTGCTTGTTTGTTTTCCTTCCTTCGCGTTGTTCCTCCTCTGGAGACTTCCTCTTATTTCCTTTTTGGGGGTCTGGGTCTATTCCTAGGTTCGGATGAGCCCCAACCTTTATGATTGCTTCCTGGAGGAGCCCAATTTTCCTTTTGGGTACATATCCTTTCCCCTTTTCCCCACATTCAGCTTCTATCGCATCCAGATCTAGTTCATCTAGTTCCATTTCTTCACCCTCTTCTTCTTCAACTATTTCCATATGTTGGGTTTCCATCCTTCCCGGGGCACTGGTGTCCTTGGTGGGTTACTCCTCTTCCGCTTTGTCCTTAGGCTTGACATCGTTTGTTGTGTCCTCGAGGACCGTGAAAGCATTTTTGGATCGATTATCCCTCACCTCCATGTCTTTTTTGGCTTTTGATGTCCCGCCTCCCTTGTTTCTTTTGCGGTTCTTCACCTGGGTGAAGTCATCATTATTCCCAGCTCCCTCCAGCCTATGATCAGCGGGGTCAGTCTTTGCAGCCATCCTGGGGAAATTCCTTCCCAAGTGGTCGTATTCATGGCAGAGCCTACACCTGAAGGGAATCTGCTCATAGGCTATGGGTTGGATCCATTCTTCATCTTCCCAGTTTAGGTTAATGGCCTCTGACAGCTCTTTGGAGAGATGCAGGTAGACACAAATCCTGGAAAAATAAGTATACCTCTGGGCCTTAGTTTGCTCGGCGACCTTAATAAATTCCCCCAGAGTATTTCCAATGTCCTTCAAGGTTTCCAGATCCCAATATTCCCCCAACAAAGAAAAGAGGCTAATCCAGACAGGGGCAACAGTCATGTCTTCTGTTTCAGGGTTGAATCTTTCCTTCCATGGGCGAAGATAAAGACCCGTTGAGAAAAAGAAATAGGGGTCACCTTCCAAGATGTGATCATGGTCCTCCTAGTTAAAGAAGATAATAGTGAAAAAACCTTTGGATCCGAGCTGCAGATCATAGTGACCTTTTGGGTTCCACACACTGCTGATCCATTTAACCAAATCCTTCTCCTTGGGCCAAATCCCCACAAACTTTCCAATCAATTCCTTCTCCTTCCAGAGCTCAATCTTGCTCCGTACCTTCTCTAATCTGATATAGATTGTTGGAATGATGGGGGCTTTTGGCAAGCAGCCCCCCACCCTAGGCTTTTGACTGATGGACGAACCCGCCTGCTGTTCTGTCGCGGCTAAAGCAGCCTCATTGTTCACAACGGGTCTCAAAGGGCCTGTCTCCGTCATGGATTTACCCAGGGGAGCCAAACCACCTGGTGAACCAGCAAACCCTTGCACCCCGATGGCCTCAGCGGCCAAGCAATGTTGGCCGACCTATAACAGAAGTCCAAACTTCTTCAAACCCTAGCTCCTACACCTCCAAGAGACCTCTACAAAACACTCAATGTTGATCTTTATGTTTATGTTATTGTTTAATTTATATTTCTTATGAATACTTGCAAGCGATAAATATCAAATAATTCTCAGACTAGATGGTTTAGCCTTGTATCTTTTAGAGGCAGACTTTAATTTTTTTAACTGTGAGCATGTTTTCCCTATGTAGGGAGGGCTCATTTTGACTGTTATTTTTGTAAATTTTCTAGAAGGCAATAAAAGGTGGTATCTTATTTACAAAAAAAAGAGAATGAATAATAAGTCCAGTAATTCTTGTTAGGATTTCCTTGATTGATTTCAGACCCGCAAGTGAATCCAATGTTTTGTATGAAGCTTGTTTACTGGTTAGAAGACCGTTAAACCTGTGGTGCTAGTCTTTTGATGACCTAGTTTGGTTGTTTAAGCCATAGAAATATTCACCTTGAAGTTCCTTTCATTTCCTTATGTTTTTGTGTCAATTGGGGTAGCTTGACACACATTCGTGAGTAAGGATTCAATGCCAAATCATGGCAGAAATCCTGTTAAGTCCTTTTATTTTTCTTGCCTTAGTTGTTTTGTTGAAAAATGACTAAGTGTTTCTTTGGAATATCAAAGTTATCATGACCATCGATCATTGTTCCGGTGAAATTGTGAGTGTTGATTACGATGTTGCCGACTCCCGACTTTCGACGTGCCAACGTTGAAAATTGAAAGTCAGGGAAGTGGTTTTTGTTATTATTGTCGAAGTTCATGACAAATACCAATTGCCAGCATCAAAAGTTGGAAGCCAAGAAGAGTTGTTGTGGTTTACCTGTTTTGGTGCGATGACTCCTGAATGTCGACATCAGAAGTTGAAAGGTGGGAGGCGTTATTGTGGTTTACCTGTTTTGGTGTGACAACTCCCGACTACTGATATCAGAAGTTGAAAGCTAGGAGGAGTTGTTATAGTTTTCCTATTTTGGTGTGTCGAATCTCTAATTTCGACGTCGAACGTCGGAATTCGGAAGGGAAGGTGTTATTTTTTCTTCCATTTGGAGTGGCGATTTTCGACTTTTGATGTCAGGGTTTTCATGGAAAAGTAAGAATCGAGACATGAAGGTTAGTTGGTTCGACAGGTTTGGATCGGAGGTGAATTTAACCATCGTATTTATCGGTCACGTTAGATCTGATCCATCAGATCTTGTTTTAGATGTTTTTTAACGTTGTTGGTTGTTGATTGATGAGTTTTTAATTTGTGTTTAGGGTCTATTTAAGCTTCTATAAGATGTTTTTAATTCTACACGTTCACAGTTGAGTCTATTATGGCTCGTGCTTAATCATTTATCTCATTTTGATTAAAAGTTTTAAGGAATTTTGGAGCCTTTCCAGTGCTCTGTGATCATGTTTGTCCATTGGTGATTTTCTATGCAGCTCTGTAGTGCCGGGGTGCATTACAGTGTGGTATCATAGCTAAGGTTTCAACACTTAGCATCTAGGAATGTATGAAATGCATGTAGTGCTTGAGTTTAGTTAAAATTATTTCATTTCTAATTGTTGCATTTCTATGTTTCGGAGTTGGAATGTTGAATTTTGTTCACCGTGTTGTGTGAACTGAAATGTGAATTCTTAATATCACCTTGTTCATGTTAAATTATGAAGGTTAAAGTAAAATTGAAGAATGTGAAGCTAGCTAAGATAAGTTGTTAGTTGGTTAAAATTGTTAACCACAGTTATCTGGTCAAGTGTTAGTTGGTCATGACTTGTTGATGATGTTTAATGAAGTTATATTATGGAGTTTATTGGCATGTAATTAATGTGACTACATGTAGTAATGCATAGATTGAAACTACAGAACTAAAAGTTTGAATGCAAGGAATTAAATATCTTTGGGGTCATTTAAAACATTCTTCATCATGTTTTTGATTGAAGAATGTGACACAGATGAAGGAATTGGAAATTTTCTCAAGCTTTGAGGAAGAATGGAGATATCTTACCCTAACCTCAGTTTATTATAGAAAAACATTTTTATAAGCAATACTATCTAGATAATGTTTTTATTTATGGAAATATGCTCAAGATGCAATTCTAGCCCACATAACGCACAATGGAAAGGAGAGTACGCATTCCTAGTGTTGTGTTGTGTTGTGGTTGCTGACATTGATTGCACTCCAAGGGAATGGACGCATTCCCGATGTTTCAATGTCGGGGAAATAGATTTTATTTATTTGTATGTTTCTAGTTCATGACAATACATTAGGATAAATGCATGTGAATTATATCATGATACTGATAAACATGGCTAGCCATTTTTTGTGGACACGTATTAAAAAATGCAAATGGTGCTTGCATATGGAATAAGAGAATTGAAAAAAAAGAGAATAGCTAAAGGAGTTGAAGACCATGCGAGTCAAGGGTGTGTTTCCTTTGGTAGTTTGCAACATTATAGAATGTTCCCCTCCTAATCAGGCATGGATGAGCACCTGCATTAAAGATACATTTCCTCTAAGGTAGTAGGAAAAGTTTGCAAGATGGTGTGGCAGTGAGGATTGGAAGGAAGTAAAGATTTATAAGATAAAAGCATATTGTATTAATAAAAATTAAATATCACTTACTAACAAAAGTCAGAGTGGAAGGAGGCGTCAGTCTAACAAATGAACTTAATGGTAATAATAAGAAAAATAAATGGTGGATGATGTGGTGACTTTTGGTGGTTCTATTAGACAAGGATGGGCCTCCTTGGGTTGATTGCATTGGTGTTGTTCAGGATTAAACACCTTTGTCACCTACGGTCTGGGGTTACCAACTTACTACTAACCTTGCAGAAAATTAGCTTCAACAGAGTACATAAAGGATATAGGAAGAAATACTTTACTCACTCGATTACCGATGGTTGATCCAAGCTTGATCTTCTTCCGCTCTCCTTCTCTCCAAAGCTTCTAGGGATGCACCTCCTTCACCCGCAAAGAGAAAATTCTCTAAGTACAATCTTATACATGTATATATGAGAGGTTAGACAAACAATATATCTAGTGCATAATCGAATATATTCATCAACCATAATACATTAAAGAGACTCAACACAATGTTGGAAGAAGAATTCTCTTTATTAACAATCAGTGAATGAGATAATAGTACAACCCAGCTTTTGAGACAATGACTCCTCTACAACCAAAGGACTCTGAGTTCTGCTGCTCCAATACTCTTGAAGATATACCACCAGCATAACTCTGCTCTCCAAAATTGATTCACTAATGCCCTCCCCAAGGCCTCTATTTATACTTTGGGAAATAGAGTGGTTTCGAAGGTTGAGGAGGTTGAAACAGTTAGGATAGTTAATGATTAGGACCCAACTAATCTCCATTAATCATGATTTATATTTTTTAATGTCAAATCAATATGTACGCGACTATTAATATAGGCAACCCATGTATGACACGCGAGTTGCTTAAAGGAAACCCACGTATGCTGATGTACGTGGGTTGCAATGGAGATAGTCACGTACAGTAGGCGAGTTGTCAATGGGAATAGTCACGTACGTACGCGAGTTGCAATGAGGATAGTCATGTATGCCATTCCACACTTAGAAAAATAATATGGAAAGCTGGTTCAAGGGTAAATGCATCTCATGCCATGCCCATCTATAGTGTTTTGGAAAAATTCAATCCTAAGATGTCTTTTTGTGTACCAACATAAGGAATGTCGGCACTCGGACGGATAAGTGCCATTTGGGTTGATAACAGATGCCCCCTAATGTGTGAGGTCAGAGGGAAACGATGGCCGAAATACATTATAATCATTATCTTGGAGAACTCAGAAGTCCAATGGAGCAGAGGTAGTACCTGAAACAAATACATAATAATGTCATATACAAAGTCATATCCGAGGATGCTATGTTCAATATACTAGAACACTAGCTCCTTTACAATATTTGAGTACATCATATAGTACGGGTACAAGATCATGTATATTACAAAGGTGGATCGAAGCCACAATATACAATAATGATGAGTCTTCAAAGATCTGGAAGCTGTGTAAGTGACCACAACATAATCTTGCGCAAATTAGTCCATAGATATGAAACTAAGGTCTTTGTAAAAAATCCGAAAGAACCAGTACAATCCAAACCATGTGAATAGATGTTATTGAAGTCGAACATGGATAGGATTCAACAGATTGGCAACTAATAGGTGATAATCGACAACTGAAGCAAAGGAATTCACAAAAATGAAAGTGAATCCTAAGGTATGATCGTCAAAACTCTAGGTCTTCGTTGCCAGGAAGTGCTTATACGAAACCATACTATGATGAGGAAGGCAATAGATCCTCCAACGGATCACAAGAGTGACTAGGAACTGGTTAAAGGAAAGGAGACACAAGTAATAACAGATAAGACAATGATGGAATCATGATATAGATCAGATACAGGGCTAAGCCCTTGAACAGTGAGCATGACACAGAGATGACCCAAGGCAGCTTTTAACTTTACAGATAGTACAACTAGACTTATCTTTCATGTAGGAGACATGATCAGATTCCCCAAGTGAAACTAACAAGAGGAGGAGTAAGAAACTCGAAGTAATAGCTGAACTAAAAGTGAACACTGAGACATGAGTATCGAAAAAGACAAAGAGTGTTATGTTCAAGGAATACATTGTGCCACTGATTGAGAACCAAAAGAAAACTTCTTCCTTATCTTCCCTGTTAAATTTTAACGAGTCCAGGAAAGTCAACTCAAGTCTCTCTTCATTTTTTAACAAGCTTGAAGAGAAGAGGGAATAATACTTGATAGTGTCACAGATTCATGGATTTTATGAACCCAAACTAGTACATGCTCACTTGGTGTTTTCATGTTTAGAGAGTTTGAAAAATCTGAAGAAGACTCCAAGGGGGTCCTTTTTTGTCCAATTTAGTCTCCTGAGACCGAAACAATATAAAACATACCACAGAATAACTCTCTTAACTTGCGTAGAAGAAAAGGTGAACCTTTTTCGTACTTAGTCAGGGAGGTCCAAAAAAGGTTAAATTACCACCTACCCAACGCTCCTTCGAGAGCAACATATAGCTTGAGTTTTACGAGTGTGAAGGAAAGCAAGATCACTTGGAAAGATCCATTTGAGTATGAGAAATGGGGCTTACAACAATAAACTCGATGCTTTGTTCTTGGTGTTTAACGAGCATTACAAAGACATCAAGTACACTCAGAATCTTTTTCATGTTTACGTCCAGAGCACAAAAAAAAGAAAACTAAGCTCATACCGGGTGTTCCTTTTCCGTAAATTTAGTCCCTTGGGTCCAGAAAAGTGATAAACCTGTAACTGAGAATACTCTTCTCAATTCCGTAGAAAAGAGAGTGATCCTTTCTCGTATTATTCCACATGGTCCGAGAAAGAGATAACCTACCACCAATGTGGATGCCTATTCACATATTCTTAACGAGCTTGAATGGACAAGTTTACTCAGCAGTCATGTCTGTTTTGAGGAGTTAGACCTGGGCCTAAAGAAACTCCATAAAGGCGGCGAGTCTTATAAAGGGATAGCTTGTAAAAAGAGACCAAAATGAGGCTCAATTTGGCATGAAAAATAGCTAAGAAGACTCCCCTGAACCTATGACAGTTGCAGCATGAGTATTGGAAGATAAAAAGTAGGTTCTAAATGAGGATACTCATAGGAGGAAAGTCCTATCCACAGAAGAACAATGGTATTAAACAATGAACTAATGGTTAAAGATACCATAGTCCGTGGTTGAAGTGATAATACTAGGATTAAGATGGATTAGGTATAAATGCAAAATGCATGTGAAATGACCAAAAACCGTCCTATATGAGCGAAAAACAACTTTAAATGACCACAAACCTGTCACATGGAAGAAAAGAGATGGCATTAGTTTTAAAAATATGAACTATAGGGAAAAAACCCACTTTGAAAATAATTTTTCTATAAATAGTTCAAAATATGGATTAAAAACTCACCATTTGATTTTTAACCATAAAAAGACAAGTTTTACCTCTACCTTTGATTGCTCAGTGTGGAGAATTTGGTGGACCATTCCAAAAACCGCAAGTGTCAGGTAAAACTACACTCCATGCTCTTTCATTTGATCCAAACAATTTTCAATTTTGAGCCCAAATTCATGTTTTCAAGCACCCTCAAAGCATGAACGTTGTGTACATGGGTATGGTATGTTAATAGTCGCGTACACACTTTCTGTACATAGGCTGCTCGAAGGAAAGTCGCGTACAGTACGCGACATGCCCAAAGGACAGTCGCGTACACTGCTTGAGGTAGAAAATGTATATAGAGGGTCAAAAATTCAATTTTTTATATTAATATAATGGTTTGAAATTGCTTGGTTATTAGATTGAAATATGGTGCTTGAGTGGAGGGCGAGGGAACATGAAGACATGAACTGAGGGAACATGAAGACACGGATCAAGAAGTTCTACAAGATGCCCCCATGGTGAATGTTTTACATCAAAGTGGGTTATTGAAATTTTTCTGTGCCTCACCTATGCGGTCAAATGTCCGCCTCATAGAGTTTTTGATAAACTATTGGGATCATGATCTAGGCATGTTTGACCTTCAAGGTGAGTTTCTAGAGGTTACATCGGAAGATTTCTATTTCATTTTTGGTTTATCACGACGGGGAGCTATGGTGAACTTGGAAGGTACCGATAGAGGCAGTGACCTTCTAAGTGTATAGAACTATATAGACATATACTGCAAGCCAGACACTCAAAAGAGGGGTAGCTGCATCCCTATTGTTCACATTCGCAACTTTCCTTTAAAGGTATTGGCGAGCACTATAGTGGGGGTTGCAGGGTCATCATCACTTCACCTTGCAACTCGGAACCAAATGAGACTAGCAGTAGACTGTATGTAGGGATCCTTATATTATTGGTGTTTGGGAGTGATCCCGATAATGAGGAAACAACTCTCTGACTGCAAAAGAGGCAGGAGGAAGAATTTTGGTTATTCCAACATGTTAGTAGCCTTTTTCTTTGAGAGAGTTCCGGGTTTGAGTCCTATAGTACCATTACCAGTTCGTTCTCCCCGTCAGCCTAGGCTGAGTAGGTGGGGAGAGATCTTCCTCTACTAGGGAGGTGGTGGATTGGTCCAGAGTGTCTATGATGACGACTTTTGCTTTTGGTGGGAGTGACAGTTGCTAGCCTGGGAGCAGTTTCCATATGCTGGGTTAGATTTTCGAGGTGATACTGACCTTGTCCTCCCTCCTGGAGGAGCATGGGCAGAGTAAGGTATTTTTTATTTTCAAATTTTTTATGAATTTTAATTATAAAGATATATACATATGTATAAAAGTTCTAATCCTTTTTTAAAATGTCAAAATGTAGATATTGGACCAGTCCGCCCTGCTAGGCATCCACGCATGTATGTGCGTCCTTTTTTGGGAGAGGACCCGTGTTTGATTAGGGTTCTTGAGGGGAAGTTGGCCAGGCTTACCTAGAAAGTACCTTCCTTACGCATTGATCATATCCATGCCGTCATGCAGGAGCTAGTGGTTGGTGTATCACCTGTCTGGATACGCCTTCTGAGGCAGGTAGCCAAAGCAATACTTGTGTATATAGATGTCATTGAGGCTGCTAAAGAAGCCCGAGTGCAGGGTGATCGGGGGGACCAAGGTGGTCCACGTGACTAGGGTGGTCAAGCTTAAACTTAGGAGCATTTTATGGACTTTGATCCATGTTTTGTATATATTTTTTGTATATTATACAGTTATGACTAGATCTGAGGATCAGAAACTCGACCTATCTATATTGACAAATATTCACACACACACACACATATATTGCATGTTTATTTACAAATGTTTTTATGTGTGTGTTGTATATTTTTTATGCAAAATGTGTTAAATGCCAATCCAAGATATAATTAGCATATGCATCAGTTAATGAATTTTGATTTCTTAGAATATGATTGAATATAATAAACTCAAAATTTCTTTCCAATAACTAACTTGCATAAATTGACGTAATAGAATACGGTTCCGCACCTGATAAGCCCGATTGAGCTGGGAAACCACCAGCTGAGAGTCTAGTCGGACTTCCAACTGAGTGATACCACGTGACAAAGCATCCCATAAAAGCTCAATGACAACCCTGTATTCAACGATATTATTGGTAGCAGGACCTAAGCAAGTGCGTCCTGAGGAAACTAACTGTCCTAAGGGCGAATAAATGACCCATGCAACTGAAGCCAAATTACAAGTGTGGCGACTGGCACCATCAACGAAACCTACGAACCACTCGGAAGACATCTGTAACAACTAGTAGATGGTATAAAAAACACAAACCAACGAACTATTGTACATAAAAATACATACAATAAAATACAGGAAAAAGTGCTAAGCCTAAGCATAGTACTTTCTCAGGTAGAGCCCATTTCTAGGCTCAAGCAGCTTATTCCCTTCGAAATCAATCAATTCATATGCGCTCTTCTTTAACACCTTTGACACGACATAAGGTCCCAACCACATAGACCTGAACTTTCCTGCCCCCAGGGGTTCTTTGTCTTGATCCCAGAGTAAAACAAGCTCCCCTTCATAGAAAATCTGAGGCTTGACCGTCTTATCGTTTTGGATTTTTACCCTATTTTTATGAGCTTCGTTTGTTGTCAGCGCATCTCTACACTACTCATCTAGATGTTCTAAATGTAATAGACATTCTTCTAGCTCAGTCGTAACATGTAACACATGAATAGCAATTCTTAAGGACGGGATTTTACATTCAACCAGGGTAACAGCTTCCACTCCATGAACGAGTTGGAAAGGAGAAAACCTTGTAGCAATTTTCACATTGGTTCGATATGCCCAAAGTGCAAGATACAACACGATGTGCCAGTTGGAACAGGCTGCATTAATAGTACGTTTGAGAATAGTTTTCAAAGTTTTATTAACAGCCTCGACTTGACTGTTTGCTTGAGGTTAAAATGAAGATCAATGTTCTTGTCTAAACCGTAGCATAGTGGTCAATTCAGTCATCATGCTATTTTGAAAATGACTGCCATGGTCAGTGACAATCACCTTAGGGATACCGAATCGTGCGATAATTTGGTTGAAAACGAAAAAAACTACAGCTTCCCCGTCAGCTTTAAAGGTGGGCATTGCCTCTACCCATTTCATAAAATAATCTACAACGACAATGATATATTTGTTCCCCCCATCCGAGACTGGGTTGCACGTCATGTAATCTATCCCCCACTTCATGAAGGGGCCCATTAAGATGACGGGAAATAATGGAGTGGGATGCAACCGCATCTTTCTGGTGTAAAGCTGACAAGGATGACAACGCTTCACGGCTTCCACACAATCTTTAAAGATCATGGGCTAGAAATAACCGGCACATAATATCTTCTAGGCCGTTGCTAACCCAGATAAATGACCTCCACACGCTCCACTATGGGCATCATTTAGGACAATCTCTGCTTCCTCATGGGTAAGACATCGACGCAAAATGGAATCTACCCCTCTACGATATAAAGTATCTCCATTAATGAGGTAGTTCTTGGCATGTACGTGATGTTTACGCCGTTCTTCCCGTGAGAAGGCTGCAGGGTACTTCAAATTCTGGAGAGATATAAGTATATCTCCGTACCAGGCGTTAGAGGTGGAAATAAAAAAGATATGCTCATCTGGGAAGGAGTCTTCTTCGATGGCTACATCTTCCTCTACTAGAAATTTTGCAATGAGCTCAGCAAAAACTAAGGATTTTTTGGATTTGGTGGATTGAAAATCCAACTCAAACTCTTGGAGAATGACTATCCATTTGTTGAATTTGCCTCCAACTATTCGTCGAGACAAAACATATTGAAAAGGATTAACATCTGCCACTACCGTCGTGGTCCTCAGTAAGATGTAGTAACGTAACCTCTGAACAACATATACATTTGCTAAGGCCAACTTCATGAGGTGGGAATACCTAAGTTCAGGTCCGGCTAAAGCACGGCTGAGATAGTAGATGACATGCTCTTGGAGCTTGTCGTCCTCTTGGACTAGGACTACCCCTATGGTCGACTCAGATGCGGCTTGATACAATATAAAATGCCCAGAGTAATTTGGCAGACACAATAATGGTGCCGACAACAAATCTTTTTTTAATGCCTCGAATGCGAGTTGTGCAATTTCATCCCATACAAATGGGGTGTCCTGTTTTAACAGGAACATGAAACCTTTAGTAATCTTGGCATAATTTACAATAAAATGTTGAAGGAAATTGGACTTCCCCTGCAGCCTCTGAAGTTTCCTGATAGAACGAGGAGGAGGCAGATTTACAATGGCCTCAACTTTCAAAGGATCCACCTGAATGCCTTTGTTAGAAACAATGAATCCGAGCAGTCTCCCTGACTCGACACAGGAAATGCACTTGTGGGGATTCAACCGATTTTTATAGTATCTGCATTGTTCAAAAATCAAACGCAAGTGATCTGGGTGATCAATCCTCTTACGAGAATGTGCGAGCAGATCATCAAGGTAGGGTTCGACAATGGATTTAATATCGTGAAAGGAAAAATTCATTGCCCGCTGAAAGGTTGCCCCAACATTTTTCAATCCAAAGGGCATTTTCTTGTACACGAAGGTACCCTAAGGACAAATAAAAGATGTTTTATGTTGGTCTTCCAGTTTAATTTGGATTTGATTATATCCAGAGAAACCATCCATAAACGAAAAGACTTCACTTCCTGCGCAAGCATCAATAATTTGATCTATAAATGGTGTGGGATAGTTGTCCTTAGGACAGGATTTGTTTAAATCTCAAAAGTCAGTACACACGCATATGGTCCCTTGCTTTTTGTCAACAGGAACAGGGTTGGATACCCATTCTGTCAAAGCAATGGGATAAATGAAACCGGCTTTCAGTAGTTTCTCAATTTCAACCTTCACTGTCGCCACTTTACGTGGGTTGACAGGTCTCAAATTTTGCCGAACAAGTTTAGCATCAGGGTATGTTCGGATTTCATAGTCAACTATTGATGGATCAATGCCTGGCATCTCCTCAAAATTCCTTAAATAAGGCCGTATAGATCGCAATCTCCTCTGGAGAGCAGTTTGCGCTGATGTGTACATTTTCCACAACATTTGGATTTACAGAGATGTTGATAGGGATAGTAGTGGAAATGTTTTCCATATTCCCCATCGGCAAACATTCCTCCCCTTGGTAAGGGATTAATAGGCGTATCAACATCACCTGCCAGTCTCATATGGAACTCCTGTTCTCTATTCTGCTTAACTCTGGAAGAAAATAGGATGGTTGGTGAAGATCTTCACAGATCTTATCTCGTCCACACATAACTTCCAGAATGGATTCATCCGAAGGTAAAACCATATCTGAGCAATCTCTAGAATGCAAAGATTTCTCTACCCAAGCAGGAATATATGCTTCTTCTATTTCCTCTGAGACCGTGAGAGGGACCGGAATAGGATCAACAACGGTATGGACGATAGCTTGATAAGCCTCTTCTGCTGCCGATAAGGGAACTTTAGGTTCATGGTGGGAAGGGAGGACCCAAGGATCAGTCCTATCAACAACCGTAGCTATGGACTTCCCCACACTACTAGAACCTATAGAATTAATCGGACCTGGAAGATCAAATGTTCCCATCAATGATGCGTACATTCCAGCCCCTAATCTCTCTGAAGCAGGTCTTACCTGATCAACCAATGGTATGGTGGACTTGTTAGTTTCCACGTGGCCTTTTCAAGAAAAACTGAGTTGGTCAACAGTAACCAACTGCCCTTCGTGTGGAAACACTACCGCCCGGAAGACGGCCGATGCAATAACAGACATGGCATAATTCAAAATTATCCCCAAGAGCAAGTTATAATCCAAAGGTGCATCAATCACCTCTACCTCAACAGACACTGCTTTCCGTACCAACTTAATTTCAAAAGCTGGTAGGATACCTTGCGGACGGAATGACCTTCCGTCGAAAGCAGTAAGTAGGGTGTTTGATGGAACCAACTCTGGGGATCCAAGACCTTTCCAACAAGACAAGGACATAACACATGTAGAAGCACCCTCATCGACAACTTCCCTTCCAATGGTCTTTCCACCATGGATGACATCTATTGATAAGGCTACATGATATGGTAGGCAAATTTTGACATCAGACAAATTAAATTTCGCCATGAGACTCGATGAGTCCATACTACCTAAGGCTGCTAAGATTGCATCCCGTTGGGCGGGAAAACTCTTTAACACCTCTAAAGCCGACATTGCACAAGGAGTCTGGGCTATGTCTTCAACTACAGAGTAGTTTGCTGCAGCCCTAGCATTAGGATTATGCAAGGTTTTCTTAAAGACACCTTTTGGTATCTCGAGCATAATTTCGGTAGGTTTCTCAATCGTGATAGGGTTAGAAGTTTCACCTATCGACTTACCCTTCTTCGAGGTCTCTTTTTCATAGTTCTTGTTCCTGGTTTGTAGTAAAGTCTTGGATCGAACCATGTTGATATAATTGGGGTCAGGAGCATTTGGGGTGCCCCCTGCTGCATTTGAAGCTGAAGCAAAATTCTATCCTTGGGGAAAAGGATCCTTTAGGATAGCCGGTTGTTGGGATTTTAACAGCTTCTGATCTTGTTCCATAGGGGGACATAGATGGGTCAGGTGATCTTCATGGCACAACTTACATGGGAATTTCACCTTCTTCTTTTCTTTCTTGCCCCCATCAACATTGTTTGTGGGTTTTTGCTTGTTTTGGTTTCCCTCACCCTTTTTCCCTCTCTTATTTTTCCCACTGGGTTGTTGATTGCCCTTTTGAGAGGTTTGTGCAAAAAAAATTGCACTTTGGGGTGAGGGGGCAGCCTTTGCTGCCTCCATCGTAGAATGTTTAACGGACAGTTGATGGAGCTGTTTGGGCAAAGATTCTATAGTGGGAGAATTCACGGAACCAACCACACCATCGACGTGGTGTCCAGGCTTAGGTTTATCTACATTGTGAATTGGCCTCAGTGCCTTAGGGATAATCTCATATAAGATCCCAAACTAAGAATATATCAAATCTAGTTGTTGGGACCTGAGGATATCTTCTTCCTCATTCATCACTCCTGAAGTGGATACATCCTTAGATATATAAGGCAATAGGGATTTAAGGAACCATTCTAATAAGAACTTAGGAGGTAATTTGGCTTTAATAAGGCTCTTCCATCTTCTCCACTCTTGGATGTGATCCGAAATATGAGTGGCCTTGTTCTTCCGAAAGGTAGATAACAAGTCTATCCCGAAATCATAATGGACAGGAAGCTATAAGTGACTAAGGAATGCATTAGCCAAGTCCCAAAAACTGCTAAACGCAGCAGAAGGCAATTCAATGTACCATTTTGCTGTTGTACTTGTCAAAGTTCTTTGGAACAGCCTCAACTGAACTGAATCCTCATTCAGTGATTTGGAAGAGCACCATAAATGGAAAGTGGTGGCATGAGCTCCAGGATCATCACCAACTTTGCCTTCGAATTTTGGGATATCCGAGGGCAACTTGGTAGGGACAGGTGGCCAAGAGGGATCATGTCTCACTGGGTCATTCATCAGTTTTGACAAATATGGAAAGCTTAACGTTGCCACGAATGAAAGCTTGGGTCTAACCAGAGCACTAAAAGTACCAGTTTGGGGATTAGAGGGACTTGCCCCCATATTCCCTTATGTGAAGGTGGGGTTGCCCCCTACTGCTGGTTGTGAAGTGGATGGGTTGCTTTGGAAAGGATTCCATCCATAATCCAATGGATTGTTTATGTGAGGTGCAGTATAAGAGGTTCTGGCTACCCCAGTCGAAGCTGGGGTTTGAAAGACAGTAGCAGGTATCCCTCCGCTAAAAAGTGAAAAGGGAGAGCTCGTGAACGGAGCTGAAACCGGAGTTTGAAAACCTTGACCATAAGGATTAGTGTTTCCAAACTACACCCCTACATATGAGGATGTTGGGCCTATGTATGGAGTGGATGGGGGAATGTGCCCCCCATTCCAAGGAAATCCTTGGACAAAAGCCGAGGATCCTATAGGACCACTATGGGCAGTGTGTGCGAAGGAAGTAGGAACTATAGGTACACTAGGAATCCCAGTGACCATACCACCAGAAGTACCTGCTAGACTTGTGGGAGCTGGTGGTTGAACCACTCGGCTAGCTAGAGTTAACAGTGTAGTAGGTATACTTGTTCTAGGGGCACCTAACTAGGGAGGTAGTACCCCTTCAGCCGGAGCGGCTGAGGTGGAAGTAAAATAACTTTATCTTGCAGTAGACATTATTCTGCCCACAGGGACACCAATCACGGGTGGATCGAAAGGAAAAACCTGAATGATCATAGTATCATTTAAGTCAGTTATAGGTGAATTAAAATTCCTTACAAACTCGTCAGCCTGCAAGTCTTCTATCTCAACTGTGTTTAAATTAAAACGGTTTTCCCTAAGTTCTGGTTCACCCGAAACTTCACTAACTCCTATCGGTTCGAAAGAACGGTCTGTGTCCAATATCCACCTTTGAGGGGGAGGTGGAGGTTCCAATGTGATAAGTGGAGGAAGTTTTTGCAACCTTCGTGACCTTCTGATAAATTGGTCCTCCACGATTGTAAATTTGACTCTTCACACCCTAAGTTTGGCTAAAACACAGACAAACCACAAAGCAATCACTAATTTTTTTTCCTAAAGTCTCAACAATCACAACGGTGTAAGATATGCTTTCCCGAAGAAAGATGAGAGACTATTTCTTGGCATCCTTGAAGAGGTTCTTAGGCACAAGCGGAGGAATCACCCACCGCCCTCCTACACTTTCAACAAGGGTTACCTTCCAAGCCCGTCCAAGGTGAACCAGAAATAGCCTTTCGGTTTACCTATGTATAAACCCTAGATGTCCAAGAGACTAGAGGCTACCTTAACTATATCAACAGTCTGGGGGGATAGTCACAAGCCTGATTCGTGCGCATGGGCAGGGTAGCAAAGCCCGAAACTCTGTCTAGGACAGAATCCCCAGATGCGTAAAAACCTTGGTCTATATTTTGACAAGGAATCAGAGGGTTATCTCCTCAGTCCAATGCCTCCATGTGGCCTTGTGCTTAACTCCCGTTTGAGAGGAGCTTCCCAGATACTATGAATAAAGAGACGGATTTACCTATCGATTGGCCCACTACGCCTGAATTTAAGTACTTATGGGGAGTTTACACTTTCCTATCCCACAAGTCTAGCCTAAGCTAGTATATGTATGACCCTATAAAACAAAAATTACTAATAAATTTTAGATTATAGTGTTCATTTTAAGGGTTGTTCTTACTCAAAAGGCAAGTGGAGTGAAAGACTATGATATTATTGACTTGATAAGAAAAGTAAAAAAATAGGTGTATAAATCAATTCCAAAGCAAATTATCACTACTTAAAACAAGCTTCTTTTATTTTTTATTTTTGTCAATATGAACTAATGAAAATGCAACTAGGAAAGAGAAAACTAAGACTTATTTTTGTAATTTTTGAGATTTTATTTAAAAACTAAAAGTAAAACTACCATATGCAATTCAAATGCAAATGTTTCCAATGCTTTTCTTTTCACTTTTCAAATTCCTCAAAGATTACTATGCACCTTGATGCAACAATTATTGAGTATGCTTGAATAATCTAACCATATAAAGTAAGCAAAATGAAGTATAGCAGACTTATAAAAACCAAAGATCAACCACCTAAGGAAGACTTGGAAAACACCTAGCTTGGGAAGACACAATGCATGAAAATCACTGAAATCAATCAGAGACAAGTGAAAAACCAACACTACTTGGAAATAGCATGGGATATACGGTATCTAGAGCCCTGATCACTGATTCGGACACACGACACTTGGACCTATACCCAACAGGAAAATCCACTTCAAATTGCTAAAAGAAAGACAATCCAACCAACAAAAACTCAAGGGCTTAATGAAAAGCACGAAGTATGGTTAACAGGGCTATCAAACCTATAGTGAAATGCCAGTACTAAAGACCACCGTCAAGACAAAATACACAGAAGGACAAGGACAAGCAACCCTACCCAAAAATTTTGTTGCTTAGGCTTGTACGCGACTGTCTAGAAGAGAAACCTGCGTACTGTACGCGACTGTCCAATACAACAACCCGCGTACACAGACCTCTGTATGCGACTGTGTAGCACAACAACCTGCGTATAGGAGTAAAATTTTTCAAAAAAAGAAAAATTATAAAGGTCTTCAAAACACCACTACAAGTCCAAACCAAGACAAAACACCACACACAGAATTAAAAGCAAAGATTGGGCAAGGATCTACAGGACTAACCCACAGTAGGCTGGGCTCCCAAGCAGAGTCGCCAGTTCTGTTGTTCAGGATTAAACACCCTTGTAACCGAGGGTCTAGGGTTACCAACTTACTACTAACCTTGTAGACAATCAACTTCAACAAAGTACATAAAGGAAATAGGAAGAAATACTTGACTCACCCGATTACCGACGGTTGATCCAAGCTTGATCTTCTTCCGCTCTGCTTCTCTCCAAAGCTTCCAGGGATGCACCTCCTTCACTTGCAAAGAGAAAATTCTCCAAGTACAATCTTATACATGTATATATGAGAGGTTAAACAAACAATATATCTAGTGCATAATCGAATATATTCATCAACCATAATACATGAAAGAGACTCAACACAATGTTGGAAGAAGAATTCTCTTTATTAACAATCAATGAATGAGATAAGAGTACAACCCAGCTTCTGAGACAAGGACTCCTCTGCAACCAAAGGACTCTGAGTTCTGCTGCTCCAAGACTTCTGAAGATATACCACTAGCATAACTTTTCTCTCCAAACTTGATTCATTAATGCCCTCCCCAAGGCCTCTATTTATACTTTGGGAAATAGAGTGGTTTCGAAGGTTGAGGAGGTTGAAACAGTTAGGATAGTTAATGATTAGGACCCAACTAATATCCATTAATCGTGATTTATATTTTTTAATGTCGAATCAAGATGTACGCGAATATTAATATAGGAAACCCGTGTAAGACACGTGAGTTGCTTAAAGGAAACCCGCGTATGCTGATGTACGCGGGTTGCAATGGAGATAGTCGTGTACAGTATGCGAGTTGTTAATGGGAATAGTCGTGTACGTACGCGAGTTGCAATGAGGATATTTGCGTACGCCATTCAACACTTAGAAAAATAATATGGAAAGCTGGTTCAAGGGTAAATGCATCTCATGTCATGCCCAGCTATAGTGTTTTGGCAAACTTCATTCCTAAGATGTCCTTTTGTGTACCAACATAAGGAATGTCGGCACTCGGACGGAGAAGTGCCATTTGGGTTGATAACAATTGGGGAATGTGTTTTCCCCAAGGACAAAGAAAAGAGAAAGAGACCAAGGAGCAAATAAAATCTATGGGCATGGTGAAGCTCCGATGTGGTGTGATAAAAAGGGGGAATTATTACCCTTATATGTTTACTTATGTCTACTTTTTCAAATACAACAATTGTTTGAATACATGTACAACTAAACTTTGTTGTGTTATTTTGTTTTGAGTTATAATATAAATTGAAATCTCTATAAGAAAAGATGAAGATGACAGTTGAATTCATCTATATGCATAAGTTGAATGAGCTTGAATGCATGATGTATATGAAAGCATTCCGAGTAAGGAATGCCATAATGGGTCATTTCCTAAATGGGATGATTTGATTTATATTATGTTGTATTAATGAATCCTTGGTTGCTTTATCATACAGGTAAACATCAATTGAAAGTTGATTGTTGTTGTTTTTTAAGCTAAAGAGGAGCGGGAGAAGCTCATATGTTGATAGAAGAAACAATGCGATAGAAAATTTCAAAGTCTAGAGAAACAAATCCAAAATTGCATCTTGGAGGCTACAATGATATGGAAACCTTGTTGTGGTTACAACCTTGTTGTGATTAAAATGTGTGGTGTATACAAGCATGTGAAAGGGTCCATACGTGTTAGAAAAAACACCGAGGACGGTGTCTGTTATAAGGGGAGGGGGGAAGTAACACCCCTAGTATGAACCCCTGAGTTGATTATATGAAAAATGTAATTAAATGACTATGAGTACCTGAAGGGATGGAAATCATTATGTTTTATTCTTTTATTAATAAATAGACAAAACTGGCTTCGATGGAAGCAATACATTAAAGTGTTAGGGGACAGGTGAATTCACCAAGGGAGTGGTAAGGGGGTTTGTAGATGGTCTAGTGGGCCATGTTTTAACCCTACTATTACCCTATTTACCAAAATAAATACCTTTGTCCTAAGTTTTTTTTTTTTACGGAAACGGTTAAAATTTTGATTAGTGTCTGGCAAATGGGCTGCCAGGGCCTTTACAATGCATATTCAAAGCTGGTATGCTGAGTTTTGTCTCCTTCTTAACATTCATGGCAGAATTGTGTTGTTGGATTCCTGTTAACATGCCCACGTGAAAGGACAGGACAGGGGCCTTTTTAGTCCTAGGGAAGCGGATGGTTTGAAATTTCTCCATTGAGAATTAGCTGGCTCTTACTCAGAATCGTACCACGGTTGGCCTCAACATCCGCTAGATTGTTAAGATTCCTTAGAACGTGATAGGCCTTATGAGTTCTAAAATGCATCAGAAGGAGAAGGAATTTCCTGTACATGTGGGCAAGATTTATATCCGTTGGCATCTTCTTGGTGTGTAACGCTTTAAATATCAGTATGGAGTCCCCAAAGATAGTAAGCTTCTGAATGTTCAGCTTCCTTGCTTGATTTAGACCTTGCCACAGTGCCAGATACTCTGCTTGGTTGTTGGAGGCGTGTCCTAGGCCCCATGCATAGGATAGATGGGGATTGCCAGAGGGCTCGAAAATGATGCCTCCTCCTCCAGCTTGACCGGGATTCCCTTTCGAGGCCCCGTCAAAGAAAAGGCACCATTCATTGAGGGCTGACCTCCACTTAATGAACTCCTGTTCTTCCAGCCTGATTTCCCATTTACCTTTTTGAGGTGGATTGATTGCTTTATAGCTTTGCTGATTCAAATTGAGCTCCTTAAACCAATGATCTTCTTCAGGAGATATGGTAGCCACATTTCTGATTGTGGACTTTGTGCTTAAAGCTTCAAAGAGCATGGTTCTAGCTTTAATTGCTACTTGAGATGGGGATTTGCTTTCTTCCTTAAAAATTCTGTTATTTCTTTCCAGCCAGACCTTCCAACACAGGAATTTAGGGGTCCACATCCACGCTAGCTTGAGGAGGTTTTTCTTACTGAAATTGAAGGGGGTGAGATATATCCAGCAACTGATCAGCTCCGTTATTGAATTTGGTAGACTTACAGAGATTGAACCTAACGTGAGCCTCCAAACCTCTTTAGAGTACTCGCAGATGATGAACAGGTGCTCGGCGGTTTCTTCAGCCTGGTTGCACAGAGGGCAGCTTGAGGGCCCTTCCCAGCCTTTGCTCTTCAGCTTCTCACCTGTCAAAATGCTATTATGAAGGAGAGTCCATATAAATATATCTATTTTGGGAATAGAGGTGAAGCTCCAGAGAGATTTCCACGGCCCAGGGTTGGGAGGAACCCACAGCACCTCCAAAATTGCAGCATATCCTTCAGCGACTGTGTATTTGCCAGATGTTGAACCCCAACTGCGTTTGTCTTTGGCTCTGATGCTAATGGGTGATTTTCCTTGCAGTAAATCCAACAATTTTACAGCTTCCTCCTTGAGCTCATAAGGGTAGTCGCCCAGATTCCAGTTTTCCCACGATTCTTCCTCATCATTACTCCAGGAGTAAATGTCCTTCAATGTGCTGCAGTTTCTGGCGTGAAGCCACTCTTTAATGTTTCCCAGATCGCTGAAGTCGTTGAGAGGCTGATCCCAAAGGATCGAGTCCTCCCAAATTCTTATTTTTGCTCCATTCCCTGGTGTCCACGTGAGCTTGGAGGTGAAGAAAGAAAGGGCTCTTTTGCATAGTGAAAATATCGGGGAGCCTATCTGCATTTTAGTGGGCCTTTCAAGACATCTCTCCTTGTCCCCTGTAAAATATTTCTTCCGGAGAATTTTCTTGCTCCAAGTTCGTTTCCTTGTGATCATTTTCCAAAATTTTTTACCACCCATGGCTAGGTTTTGGGTGGCCACGTCTCTTAGTTGAAGGCCGCCTTCCATCTTTGGCCTTGTGACCTTGTCCCAGCTCACTAGATGGAGTTTTTTTTCACAATTACAGCCGCCCTCCCACAGAAATCTTCGGAGCAGCTCATTGATTCTGTTTGTAATGGTTTTGGGAGCTAGGAGAACCGAGCATTGATATATTGGAAGGCTGGTGAGAACTGAATTCATCAAAATCACTTTACCTGCTTTGTTGAGCCATGTTTCCCCCCACGCGTGGATTTTGCTTTTTATTTTGTCCAGGAGAGGCAGCCAATGGACAACTCTCAGAAAAGCTTTAAAAATTGGGATGCCTAGGTATGTAAAGGTGTCCCAGATATTGATGCCTTCCATTCCAAGTATTCGAGATATCTCCAGCATTTCACGTGGAGAATAGTTCCAGCCATAGACCTTGCTTTTGTGGAAGTTTATTTCACTTCCAGAGCTGTCTCTGTAATAGTCAAGCTCGGTTTTGAAGTTCCTAGCGGTGTTGAGATTGGAAGCCCCCAATAGAAGCATATCATCAGCAAACTGGGTGTGGTTTACATCCTTGACCTTTGGGACAATTCTGATGCCTGAGAGGGACCTGTTTTGGAGATTTCTGTTCAGCTGAAAGCTCAGGATAGAGGCTTGGATGAAAAACAGCATAGGGGAAAGAGGGAAGCCTTGCCTTAATCCTCTTGAGGCCTGGAAAAAATTTGTAGGGCGACCATTAACCAACGGGGCGATCCAGGGGGCTGAAATGCAAGCTTTGACCCACATAATGAAATTCTGATTGAATCCAAAATTTCTCATGGCTGCAAAAAGGAAATCATGCTTGACTCTGTCAAATGCATTGGCCAAGTCCAGCTTTACCACCACACCCTTCTCTTTTTTCTTGTAGCTGGTATGAATGGCTTCTTGAACTAAAATGATGTTATCCAGGATCTGTCTTCCTCTCACAAATCCACCTTGATTTTTCGGGATCAGCTTAGGCAGGATTATTTTGAGTCTATTAGCCATTATTTTGGTTATGATTTTGTATCTTGTATTACAAAGGGAGATAGGTCTAAATCTGTTAAAGTTCTTTGCTCCCTTTTCTTTTGGAATTAGGGCCAAAAACGAGGAGTTGGTGCTGCCACCCAACTTGGGACAGTGCTGAGCCTTCTTAACCATTCTGTACAAGTCCTTTTTTATTATATCCCAGCAAGAGATGTAGAACCGGGCTGTAAATCCATCTGGCCCTGGAGCTTTGTCTGGGTCCATTTTGAAAAGGGATTTCTTGATTTCTTGGATACTGACAGGACTGTTCAGCAACATGTTGTCCTCATCATTAATCAAATTTGGAATCTCTGAGAGAGGATAGGAATTCAGGTCCATTGGTTCCAGGTCCGAGGCTGAATAGAGATTTTTGAAAAAGGCATGGGATACTTCCTTGATGCCTCTAAAATCTTTTATGACTTGGCCTTGCGTCTGAATTTCATTGATGGAGTTATAAATTTTTCTGGCTTGGGCTTGCTTGTGGAAAAACTTAGTATTTTTGTCTCCAGCTTGAAGCCACAACGTCCTTGATTTGACTCTTCGGTAGATTTCCTCTTCTCTACAAGCTTTGTGGTACTTCTTTTGAAGCTCAGCTTCCCGGATAAGCAAGGCAGGGGTGACAGGGGACTCTTCCAAGATCAATTGGTGCCGTTCCAAGGCCTTCTGGATTCTTTTTCTTTCAGCCATGGGAGAACTAAGTCCTTTAGCCCAGGTTTTTAGATCAGCTTTGAGTCTTCTGAGCTTTCCTTCCCAGACAAAGAAGGGGGATCCATAAACAGGGTCCTTCCAGGAGTTAGACACTATATCAAGGAAACCTTCCTGATTTACCCAATTTGGGCTAAACCGAAACGGGATAGGACCTAACTTTTCCTCACGAGAGAGGGAGAGAGAAATCGGTTTATGATCAGAAGTATAATGTGGGAGAATCTTGGAGTTTGCCATAAGCCCAAGGGTTAGGAAGGAGGAATGGATAAGGAATCGGTCAAGGCGGGCAGCTATATGACCAGGTCCTATCCTTTTATTTGACCAGGTGAACTTTCCCTTGTCAGGGATGATGTCTTCAAGATCCCAATCCAGCATCAAATCTTCCACCCACTCTCTTGCAGGGTCTCGGACTATTGAACCCCCTTTTTTTTCGGCCAGAGCAAGAGTTACATTTAGGTCTCCAGCCACTACTAAATTTTCAGGTTTATGACGGTTAAGAAAACTTTTTAAGGAATCCCAACATTCTTTTTTTTCAACAAAAGAGACAGGAACATACATATTGAAAATGCTTACTAAATGGCCGGAGTCTTTATGGAGCATCTTGGTGAATAACCAATGTGTGGCTCCTTCTTCTTCTACTAAGTTGAGCTTTGCAGAGTCCTAAAACGTTGCTAAGCCTCCCGAGGCTCCTCTTGTACTTACAGCCCTACCCGAGCCTTTCTTCCAAAACGAGTTGCTTGCACGAAGAAGAGCTTCCTCCTCCAGCTTCGTCTCCTAGATTAGGAGGACTTCAGGCGTCATTACTCTTACTAAATCCCTTATAGCTTCTTCTTTTATGGGGCTGCCGAGTCCTCTGCAGTTCCAGGAGACGTATTGCATTATTTACCTGGATGAGGGGGATGGCCCCCTTTCAGGGTTTTTCCTAGCTTCATCCCCGATCTGGTGTTCATCATTTCAGGGATGGTGTGTTGTGAGCCTTGGACCACGTCCTTGTAGGACTGCTCTTCCCTTTTCTTCTTCTCAGTCTTCCGTCCACGCTTTGGTTGGTCTGGGGTACCTGACTGGCTGCTTGCTTCAGTGTCACCTTCCTCAGATGATTCTGCTTCTGTTTCCGAACCCAAACTGATGTTTTCTTTTGGCTGACTGGAGACTCCAGTTTGAGGGATTGGATCTATTGGTTCTTGTGGAACCCTAGCTTCTTCAGCTTCTGGAGTATTTGCAGGGGTTTGAGCTACATTAGGGTTTTCCTGGTGGGTAGGCTTTGAGCTGCCTTCCTTTGGGGGTCCCTGGGCAGTTTTCTCCTTACTTTTGGCATTGTTCGTAGTTTTACCTTTCTTTACTTTCTGCCATCCTTCAGCATCTTCTTTCCCAGCTAGCAGTTTGGGGCAATATCTTTGAAAGTGGCCATGTTCTTGGCAGTTCCTACACTTGAAGGGCAAGTGCTCGTAGTCCAACTTCTGGTAATGAGTCCAAGATCCGACTGTTAATTTTATTGCCTCAGGGAGACCAGCTTCAAGGTCAACTTCCACACATATTCTAGCCCAGGTGTATTGTCCCTTATTATCAGCTTTGTCAATGAAACGTCCGATTCTGTTCCCTATTCTCTGCAGTGATTCGAAGTCCCAGCAATGCAACGGAAGGTTAGGGAGCCTGACCCACACCGACACTTCTTTGGGAAGATCAATCGAGGGATCAAAGTCTGGTGTCCATTTGTTCAGGTATAGGCCCTGCGTCCCCATGAAGTAGGGGCCATTTCTAAAGATTAAGTCTCGGTCTTCTTCTGAGAT
>LPNX010177341.1:178939-244573 GCA_001517045.1 Pseudotsuga menziesii
TTGCAGTCAACCCTAGCGCGCTATCTTGTGTGCTTTTGACAGTTACTTGAACTACCTTTGTCCTAAGTTTTAAAGCTTAAACCTTGTTTTATTTGCTAAGTGTGTTTAGTGGAGTATTAGGTGGGAGGTGAGTTGTGTCATTGACATGTCGCTCATGGAGAAGATCCATGCAAAATAATTTGACAATCATTCTATCTTGTGGGGAAGGTGGCAAATAGGAATGTCAAGAAAAGGGTTTTCCATGAGTTTGCTTAATATCTCTTGAGGGGGGGGGGGGGGGCAGAAAGGGAATAAAGTAGTGTGTAGAGAGGAGTTCTATGCATGGGTGAGCTTGGGGAACCATGGGTGTGATTCGTTGGAGCATGGTTCTTGAAGCCCGAACCCCAAACCAGAGAGGCCATGGGATGGTGAATCCCATATTGAGGTGAACCCAATATCCCTGAACTGTTTTCCTCGGTGTTAATCCAAGCTCTCTTTCCAAAACCATTTTTGGTTGAATTGTTATTGACTATTGGTTTGTGGTCAAGGAGAAGTTAAATTGTAGATGAATTAACTTGGTGGAATTATTGGAATTGAACATCAGTGATGGTTTTCACTGTAGTCCAGAAAGGGGAAAGAAGCCTGCGTGGTAAATATATGATTTGGCATGGAATTGACTGTAACTTGTTTTTCTTTCCTGGATGCCTGTAAATTTGTTAGTTTCCTTTGAATTGTGAGAAAGAGTTGAATGTTTTCCTTGGGTGAGTTGAACCTTGGTTAAGGGAAGAGTCTCCTGGTGAATTCGCAAGTCCTAGCTCGGGTGTGTTCTCTGAGTGCTAAAATAATATAGGCCAAGCAGAGACCTACAGTTGGGTGGAGCGTGGCAGCCACGAAGCCAGTTGGTAGTTGTCCGTTCATGAATTTAGATAAGTGTTTGGAACTTCATTTGAATGATTGCTACAATTATAAATATATTGTTTGAAAATTGAGTTAATGGTGCATTCTATTTGTGTTGAATTTCTGTAATTGGATGGATCATTGATATGATGTGATAGGAAAATGATTATATATCCATTGCGTGAAGAATAAAATTGTGCATGCTTAGGCTATTAAATACTTGTGAATTGAAAATATTTCAAATGGATAAAACTATATGTTTCCATAGATGAATTATGGGTTAAAGGAATGATTATGTTATGGATTAAGTAATGCTCTGTTTGTGAGTCGTTGATATCTTAAGATTTGTTATTTTGGGTTTGATGGCCAAAGTATGCCATTGTTTACCCAGTTTTGTTAAACTAAATGGAAAAGGGGCATTGTGCTTAAGTCTTGGTTAAGATTTGCATAGTCTTGAAGTACTTAGGTTGGAAATCTTTGTTTATGATTTGGTGGAATGATTGCTAGTTATGCCTTGAATGAAATTTTCAAACAATTGTAGGCAATGTTAAGGATTTATGAGGGTTGTTGCTTATCTTATTGTTCATGCATGTTAGCTTGTACTCTGTTTAAAGTCAAATGTTGAATAAGTTTAAATATCTTTTGTGTACAATGTCCTAATTCATGAGGTTAAATTGAGTAAAGAACAAGTAATTCCTTTGGTTTGTTCCTTGTTGCATGAGGAATATTGATGTATAAATGATATTAATAACTCTTTTGTATGGAATAAAGAGGATGAATAATAAGTCTGTTAAGTCTTGTTAATATTTCCTTGGTTGATTTCAAACCTACAGGTGAATCCATTGTTTTGTATGAAGCTTGTTTGCAGGTTGGAAGGTTGTAAAACATGTGGAGCTAGTATTTTGATGGCCTGGTTTGGTTTTTTTAAGCCATGGCAGTATTTTCCTTGAAGTTCCTTTCGTTTACTTATGTTTTTGTGTCAATCGAGGCAACTTGACAAGTGTTTGTGAGTAAGGATTCAACGCCAAATCATGGCATAAATAAGTCGTTTTATTTTTCTTACCGTAGTTGCTTTGTTGAAAAATGACTAAGTGTTTCTTCAAAAGATCAGAGTGATCGTGATCGTCAATCATTGCTCCGATACAATCATGACCATTGATTACGGTGTTTCCAACTCCCAACTTTCAACGTCACGACGTCAGAAATTTGAAGTCAAGGAAGTGGTTTTTGTCATGTTTGTTAAAGTTCGTGACGAATCTTGACTGTTGACATCAAAAGTTGAAAGTTGGGAGGAATTGTTGTGGTTTACCTATTTTGGTGTCATAACTCCCGACTATCGAAATCAGAAGTAAGAAGGTAGGAGTTGTTGTTGTTGTTTATTTATTTTGGTGTGACAACTCCCAACTGTCGACATTAGAAGTTGGAAGTCGGGAGGAATTATTGTGGTTTCCTATTTTGGTGTGCCGGCTCCCGACTGTCGATGTCAAAATTCAAAAGTCGAGAGGGAAGGTGTTGTTTGTTCTTCCATTTGGAGTGTCTATTTTTATTGCTAATGTAGGGATCAGCGTGGAAAGTTAGAATCGACACAGGAAGGTTGGGATCGATAGGTTTGGATTGGAGGCAAATTTAACCATCAGATCCGTCAGTCACGTTAGATATGAGCCGCCAGATATTGTTTTAAATGTTGTTTAATGTTGTTAGTTGTTGATTAATGAGTTTTTAATATGTGTTTAGGGTCTGTTTAAGCTTGTATAAGTTGCTTTTAATTCTACACTTCTGCGGTTGAGCATATTATGGCTCATGCTTGATCATTTAGCTTGTTTTGATTAAATGTTTCAAGGATTTTTGGATCCCATTTAGTGCTATGTGATCATGTTTGGCAACCAACAGTTGTCCGTGTTGTTGTGTAGCACTGAGGTGCATTATAGCCTCAATGCATCCAATAAATTTGTGTAGAAGAATGATTCCCTCCAGTATAAAGATCACTGACATTTATGTAAGATCTGTCGATTTAAATTAAAATAATTGCACACTTCTCGTATATGGGATGGCACTTAGGAATTTTTAAAATTGATCATGAGACCAAGAAGGAGTTTTTGGGAAGGCCTTAAAATTGATGTTTAAAATTTGGTGAAAAAGTGTTTGATTTGGCCATACAACAAATGAGAGATGATCAAGACCTCAATTCTAGTAGGACTGTTAGCCATTCCAAGTCAACATTAAGAAGAGATCTCAATGGAATTTGTCGCAAATACTAAAGTATGAAGGGAAGAAGGTCATCATGGTGGTGGTGGATCCACTCACAAAGTACGTGGCCCATTTTTTCTCACTTTCTCATATTTATAAATCAAGTACCGATGACTACAACATTTACATAAATAATACAAAAATCTACATGGAAACCCAATATTATTGTAAGTGATAGAGATCCAATTTTCACTTGTAATTTTTGCATCAACATATTTTCTTATTTGCGTACTTAATTGGCTCAATGCTCCTCTTACAATCCCAAGTTTGATGTGAAAATTGAGATTGTGAATAATTGTATGGAAGGTAATCTCTATTGCTTTCCATTCAATAATTAATCAAAATGGGTCGATAGCTACCTTTGGTAGAATTGTGGTACAACACATCCTTCCATACTTAATCCAACATGTCTACATTTATGGCACTCCATGGATATCATCTTGTATTCATCACATCACCCGTGAGAGGGAAATGTGAGATTCAAGTTGTCGAGGATGACATTAAGCACCAACAAGAGGTTCTCCAACTATTGAAGGACAACTTCGGGATAATTCAAAACATGATGAAACAACAAGGAGGTCAACATCATAGTGAAAGACACTTTGAAGTCACGGGACCGAGTATTTAAGAGGCTACAACCATACAAATAGACTCCCCTCAAGAAACAACATAAGGACAATAAATTAGAACCCAAGTACTGCCAACTTTAAGGCGTTGTAGATGATTGTCAATATGACTTACAAATTGGATTTTCCTTCTCCTTCGTGTGTACATATGCTATTCGGTGTTTCTTGCTTAAAGAAGGTAATTGGTGCCACGATCATAGTTAAGAAAATTTTGCCAAAGTTGGACGAGGAGGGAAAATTCATACTAGAACTTGAAAAAACATTGAAACACAAATCAAACAACTACAAAATCGAGCAATTATTGAGTACCTCATTGAGTGGAAGAACTTGCCAACATAAGATGTAATTTTGAAAGATGATTTCTTTATATAAAAACATTCACATTTGGTCAACATTGAGGGTAACATTAGTTTGAAGGGGAGAGGCATGTTAGTTCCCAGACCCTAACCCTCATTAATTATATTTACATTACTTAAAGTTATGTTGGGTTACAATTATTACATTATAGCCTTCTTTATCTCCTATATATGTATAAATGAGACTCATTTGAATGAGCATCTTTCCTTGTGCACAATATATTGTAAAATGAGGTTCTCCCTCAAAGAGGATTCTTATTTAGTCACCTTTTTACTTGATTTCAGTGTAGCATTGCTGTATTTGGTCATTTTTTTGCTTATTTGTTTATTTGGTCCATAACATTTGTGTGTTCCTCTGTATCCATATGGTTTTGCTTCACATATGGGTCAATTGATTGACCTTCTCCATTTGTAGTGTGATTCTCTATATCAACTTGATTGCATTGCACATCTTCTTGGTTTGGTTGACCTTTTAGATTTGTTGTCTCCAAATAGTTTGTGCTAGTTCCATCTTGGTGCTCAAAGTATCGAGTCTTAATAACAATTGGTGTATCTTCAATTACCTATTAGATTTTTATCATTTAATCAATATGATCTAGGATCTTATCTGAGAGAATAACATGCACAACAATAATCACAAGAGACAAAAGACACAAAGAGTTTTCCTCGGGGAAACCATAAAGTAGAAAACCCCGCAACTTCCTCAGAGATGGAATGGGCACCAATAGCAAAAGTAAAACCCAAAGACACATATATGATCTCCGACAACTATTCTCTCTCTCACTTGTGCGGGCTCCTCTTCTCTCACTCATGGACTACAATTGAGTGAGTATGTGTGACAAATAGAGAGTCTCACTCTCTATTTATACATGTTTTCCACTTAACAATTACTCTACAGGGATGACCTCACTAGGAGAGTCTAATAACCCTAATACAAATCAACTGTGGGGACTATTGCCTTGAATTACAATGGAGGGTTAACTTCAATGAATTTACATGACTTAATTATATTAATGAATATCCCGATCAAACGAACAAACATCTCTGTTCGGGTACAATGAAATACAATATAAAATATACAAGTGAATACATTATGAAGTTACAAATACATCAATACTCCCTATTAACTAGGAAGGTATTCTCTTGACACAATTCATCAGCACAAGTCTTCGTCATTGGATCATCACCAAAGTTGGATCATCATCAAAGATGGATCATCATCATCATCACTGCTCCCATTATCTCGAGCAAATGGTGCTATCTCTCAATTCTACTCATCATAAGAATTTCTACAGAGATAGCCCTTTTTCATGATGGTTGTAGGCCTAGCCTCCATGTAGGTATTCATCTTCTTTAGTCCTTATATCCACCAACATGGTAGGACACACCTACTACTATCCGGGAAAGGCTCTGCACTTACATATGACCATGGGAGGACCAACCTGCATCCATGTCAGAAAGGCACAACACTTATATATGACCATGGGAGGACCAACCTGCCACCATGTCAGAAAGGCTCCAACACTTACATCTGACCATGGGAGGTGCAACCTGCCACCATGTCAAAAAGGAATAACACTTATATCTAACCATGGGAGGTGCTACCTTCCACCATGTTAGAAAGGCTCCAACACTTACATCTGACCATGGGAGGTGCAACCTTCCACCATGTAAGAAAGGCACATCACTTATACCTGACCATGGGAGGTGCAACCTACCACCATGTCGAAAAGGCCTAACACTTACATATGACCATGAGAGGTGAAACCTGCCACCATGTCAGAAAGGCCCCAAAAATTACATCTGACCATGGGAGGTGCAACCTACCACCATGTCAGAAAGGCCCCAACACTTAAATCTAACCATGGGAGGTACAACCTGCCACCATGTCAGAAAGGCCCAACACTTACATCTGACCATGGGAGGTGCAACTTGCCACCATGCTTGAAAGGCTTCATGAACCCATCACTTCCCCTTGGAAGGAACCTCAATTTGGAGAACACCAAGCTTCTCCCTGAAGTACTCAAACTTCACTCTGGCTAATGGCTTGGTTAACACATTAGCTATCTTCTTGTCCATCGCAACATACTGGATCTTCACTGCTCCTCTCTGCACCATATCCCTGATATAGTGATATTTGATCTCGATATGCTTCGACTTGTCATTGAACACCGAGTTCTCCGACAACTTCACACAACTCTAGTTGTCACAATATATACAAATAGCATCCAACTAGAGATCAAACAAAACAGATAGTAACTTCCTTAGCCACAGTGCCTCACAACTAGCCGAACAAGCTGCAACATACTCTGCTTCGGTTGTACTCAGTTCCACGTAGGATTTCTTCCTGCTAAACTAAGAGATCACACCTGATCCCATACTGGAGCAACACCTCAAGTGATCTTCCTATCAATGGAACTGCCAGCCCAATCCAAATCCACATAACCCTCCAGGTTAATCTTCTGATTCGCTTCATACTTGAGCCCATAGTCAACTGTACCCTTTACGTACCTCCGAATATACTTTGCGACAATCAGGTGAACATGTCTCAGATCTGTCAGGAACTGGCTCAATGTGTTCACAACAAAGAAAATATCTGGTCTCGTATTCGTCAGGTACATCAATGACCCAATAATATGACGATACATTGTGCCATCAACCGACTCTGATGAAGCATCACTCAATAGCTTCAAGTTCAATGCCATAGGTGTGGTCATGGCCTTGCAGCCTATCATCCTGAACCTCTTCAGGATCTCTATTGCATACATCTCTTGTCCCAGGGAGATTCCATCCGTATTCTGCCACACCTCCATGCCTATAAAGTAGTGCATCATATCTAATTCTTTCATATCGAACTCGACAACAAGCATCCTCTTCGTGTCAGCAATCAATCCATCCTCACCTGTCACAAACAGGTCATCCACATACAATAGGAGTATCACTGGGTTCCCTTCCTCAACCTTATAGTAAAAGTTGGAATCCGCTTTACTCTTGGTAAATCCCAAGCTAATCAGGAAGCTGTCGATCCTGCCGTACCATGTCCTGGGTGCCTGTTTCAGACCATATAGGGATTTCTTCAATTTGCACACATGAGTATCCCTATCATGTGTCTCAAATCCGAGTGGCTGCTCCACATACACTTCCTCTTCTACTACACCATTCAAGAAAGTAGTCTTGACATCCATCTGGTGTATCTTCCATTTCATCACCACAACCAGAGCAAGTATTGATCTGATGGAAGTGTATCTGGCTACAGGTGCAAAATTTTCTTCCTAATCTATCCCTTCCTTCTGGGAGAAGCCACGTGCCACAAATATTGCTCTATATTTCTCTATGCTGCCATCTACAACATGCTTGATCTTGTAGATCCATTTGGAAGTCACAACAAACTTCCCTTCTGGTCTCAAGACCACATGATTGAGTGGTACTCCTCGATCATAGCATCCTCCCATTCTTTATTTTCTGCTGCTTCTTCATAGTTGGAAGGTTCTTTATCAATTATGTCACATAGTAGGGATACATAACTGGAGTAGGACCTAGTTCTCTTCCTTTCTCTGTGCATTTATTCTGAAGTCCCATATCTCTCTGCACCTTGGATAGCCTCTCGTACCCAAGCAGGTTTCCTCTTGTAAGGATTCTTCTCCTGGGGTGGATCTACAAGTTCCTGAGGTTCTTCCATTTCTCTATCTTCTTCTAGAGGTGCTTCAATCATAGTTGTATCTCATATCCTGTGTACTTTTGTTTCTTCAAGGTCTTCAATAGGTCTCTTTCTGGATTTGTTGTAAGCCGAGTCTTCATTGAAAGTCGTGTCCTTCCTGATGTCGATCTTCTTGAATCTTGGGAAATATATTCTGTAAGCTTTCGAGCTTTCACTATATCCCACAAATATAGCCTTCTTTCCTGAAGGATCTAACTTCATCCTCTTTTCTTTCGAAATGTGTATGTACACTAGACAAATGAATATTCGGATATGGATGACTTTTGGTTTCTTACCAAATAAGACTTCTTCTGATGTCTTGTTCTCAAGTACTCTATGCAGAGTACGGTTCTGTACATACACAGCTGTCCTAGCAGCTTCTGCCCATAGATGCATGGGGAGATCTTGATCACGAAGCATTGCTCTTGTTGCTTCCATAATCGTTCTATTCTTCCTTTCTGCAACCCCATTATGTTGTGGATTATATGGAGTGGTCAACTCCCTCTTAATCCCTAACTCTCTGCATAATTCCTTGAATTCATCTTATGTGAATTCTCCGCCATTGTCTAATCGAAAGGTCTTGATGTTCTTCTTTGTGTGGTTCTCAATCAAGGCTTTGAATTCCTTGAATTTACTGAATACTTCATCCTTGGTTTTCAAGAATTATATCCATGTATTCCTTTGAAAAATCATCAATGAAAGAAACATAATATACATACCCACTCAATTAATTGGATGACATCGGACCGCATACATCGCAGTGGATGATTTCCAAGATTCCTTTTGCCTTGCTCTCACTACTTGGAAATGTCTTCTTTGTGTTCTTTCCTTTCACACATCCTTTGCAAACACCTTCATGCTTTGCCTAGATTTCTGGAAGACCTTCAACAACTTTTCTTGCAAGTGGTGGTACCCTACAGTGCACATGTGCAAGCCTTCTATGCCAAAGTTCACTTGGCTCTACTTAGTCATGGACCAAAGCTTGTTTTGGTTGGCCCTTTAATTTGTATAAGCCTCCCTCTTGCTCTCCAATCACTACTGCATCATCTATAGTCTTTCCCTTTAGCCACATAAGGACTTGGCCATCTACAAATGAAACCCTCATGCCTTTTGCATCCAATGCAGATATGGAGAGGAGATTCTTCTTTAGTCTTGGTACAAACAAGACATCCTTCATCTTCATAGACTTTATAGAGTCTAGCTTTTATGAAGATTCACCACTACCTTTTATGGGACACTGGTAGTCATCCCTAAGTTTCACTTTGTGGGGTGACTCATGTTCGGATAGTTTCACAAAGGATTCTTTGAATCCCGTCACATGCTTGGAATCCCCACTATCTATGAGCCAATCATTGCTTCCATGTGTAATAGTCCTCATGAGGGAAGAAATCAAAACATACTCTTCATCACTTGAAGAATCTTCACTTTCTTCTTTGACTCTCTTCCTGGGAGGTTCATCATCCTTTGCAATGTGAGCACGATGTTTTATTTTGTTGTTGTTCTTCTTGTGGGAGTCACCTCTATTTCTAGGACAATTTCTAGTGAAGTTTCCTTTCTCATCACATGTATAGCATTTGAGTTTAGATAGATCTTTGCTATATCTTGTAGGGACATCTTCCTTGTGAGAATGCTTACCTTTGCGATGAAGATGGTCCTTTCTGAATTTCTTGGTGTGTGTTGTGAGAGCTTGATCTTCACTTCCCATTGTTTCTTCTCGAGCTACTATTCGATCTTCTTCTTGTGAGCATTCCTCCCACAACCTACTAAAGGTGATTAACTTTCTTCGAGCACAAATCCCTTGAATGAAGGAGTCCCATGACCTAGGGAGACCATTCAAGGTGGTCATCACAATTTCTCTATTCTCTACTTCTTCTTCCACTGCTTCAAGTTGTTCTTTGATTTGAGATACCCTTGTAAAGTATGACTGTATGGTCTCTGCATTCTGGATCTCTGTAGTCTTCAACTGATTTCTTAAAGCCATATTCCGATTTATATTCTTCCCTTCAAATAGCTTGGTCAAGGATTCAAACATCTCTTTAGGTGTCTTTAGGGAAGACACCTGTGGTATAAGGTGATCCTTGATAGAGTCAACAATAATCATCTTGGCCTTGACCAAGTTAATCTTGTGTAAGGCTTTAGCCTCATCTCCCTCTAGAACTAGAACCTCTCCACCAATGTAGGTGTCCAATTCATTTTCTTCAAGAACCAGTGAGATCCTATACTTCCATGCTCAGAAGTTTTCAACTCCTTCAAGATTTTCATCAAGCTTGGTGTGATGAGACATCTTAAATGAGAACCTCAAATGGAAATACAAAATATTTATATCTTACCAATTTGAGATGATGGAATTGGATTTGGAGCTGATCTTCTGTAGTGCTGATTTTCTAGTTCAGGGGAAAATTAGGGTTTGACTTTCCCAGAGTTCTACCCAACCAAAAACTTCGATCTTGGTCTCTAAATTTTGATTTTGAGGAGGAGAGAAATCCTATGCTGGGCTCACTCAAAAATTGCTCTCCCGTGAAAATCCATAATCCCCCCCTGTAGTGGTAGGTCAAAAACTGAAAATGCTCAGAATCAGATTTTGCTTTGACAGAAATATGTGCCCTTCAATGGAGAGTTAGCCTAGCCTCCTTTTGCTGATGATCTATGGAGAGAGACCCAAAAATTAAGAAGCCCTAGCTTATGCATCTGCACAATGTCTTCTTCTTAGGTTAGCTATGATACCATGTTATATTTTTATCATTTAATCAATATGATCTAGGATCTTATCTGAGAGAATAACATGCACAACGATAATCACAAGAGACAAGAGACACAAAGAGTTTTCCTTGGGGAAACCATAAAGGAGAAAACCCCACAACTTCCTCAGAGATAGAATGAGCACCAATAGAAAAAGTAAAACCCAAAGACACAAAGATGATCTCTGATAGTTGTTCTCTCTCTCACTTGTGCGAGCTCCTCTTCTCTCACTCATGCGCTATAGTTGAGTGAGTGTGTGTGACAAATAGAGAGTCTCACTCTCTATTTATATTTGTTTTGCACTTGACAATTACTCTACAACACTGACCTCACTAGGAGAGTCTAATAACCCTAATACAACTCAACTATGGGGACTATTTCCCCGACTTACAACAAAGAGTTAACCTCAATGAATTTACATGACTTAATTATATTAATGACTCTCCTGATCGGAGGAACAAACATTTCCGTCGGGGTATAATGAAATAAAATATAAAATATACAAGTGAATACATTCCGAAGTTACAAATGCATCAAAATTACCTTTAGAAGAAAAAATTCCTCATAAATGAATGTTAATAGTTATATCAATATCATTAATTATTGTTATTCTTCCTGAAGGCATAATTTACTCTAAGATGTGGTTCTTTATTGAGACTTTTAACTATTGGGGTTTAGTAACCAACATAGATCCATGTAAAAGGGGATCTACCAAGCACCGAGAGGGATTAGATCTCTCAAGCTGTAAACCCTTTTTGAGAGGAGAAATGTTGAGGAAATGTGTAATCCAATGTTTATGGTTTTAGTTTATCTAATTTATGTTATTTTATATATATGTAATTCTAAATACTATAAATTCAATTTAAGCCGATTTAATATTTTATTATTATTATTTTTTATGAAGGACACGTGTCAACTCTAGAATGAGCATGGAAGGAGTTACACATCTCTCCCCTACTGGGCTATAGAATGCACCTCTTCGGTGCAAGTATGGATGCAATATAAATCAAATAACACATGCACAAAGACTAAAGGGGAAATTCCTACCTTAATCGGTAGATTGAAGATCATTGTGTTTGAATTTTTTTAAATCCCTCCCTCATTTCCCATCAAATCTACATTATAATTCTTGGATGTTGATACATGGATAATACATTGTCTTTAAAATGCAAGATCGATTTTCACTAAAGTTACTACACTTGAAATATTAATGTTTGTGAGGTTGGATCAATTATTCATAATATACAATATATAATGTCTTTGAAATGCCAGATTGAGTCTCACTAAAGTTACTAGCCCTGTAAGATTATTGTTTGTGGGGTTGGATAAATTATTCATAATACCAATTAAGAGTTTACGTGCCTTTGATGCATGTAAGCCTTTTCAAATTTCAATTGTAATGCATGGCTTTACAAAGGGAATGGATTTCCATTATCTTATTTGTTGATGTGTATTTATTGCCCTAATTATATATGAACATTGTGTTTTCCTCAGGATTTGACTAACTCCTGCATCCTTGTTGAAGAAGTAAATACTTATAATCATAATAATCTCTCCCATGCCTAACTATGCAAGTAGGAAAATTCATCAAATTTTGCATTACGTCTTACTTTTTACAATCTTTCTGCAATTAGAGAAACCTTTTTTATAAGCAAATCTTAAGAAAATTTGTCCAAAGAAAGGGAAGAATGGACATCTAATTACCTAATAAAACACTAAACAAATTTGTGATAACACCAAAAACATTTTTGAAAAGTTACTTTGTTGGTTAACTGAGTAAGGTTTCTCATTGGAAAACCTTATTCTTATGATTGACATTGAGGGATCATGTGGTTAATGTGAAGCACAAATTAGAGTTCTTGTGGATCGACACTTTTTTTTTGAAGGATACACAACTAGTGAACCAATCAGTGTTGTCAAATTAAAGCATATGCAAATACTCTAAGCACACTATGTTTTTGTGCTTGCACGACGAAGTGGTGGGAAATGGTAAGGAAGTACCCTCATAAATCAAGGGATGCTCCTTTAAGTACACAGTCAATAGAAAACTTTATGTGCCGGCCCGTTGGACCAATGGATATATTGTGGAGAAGTCCAAGGAGGTTCCAGTACTTGAGGTAATGGAGGAGATAGTTTTCAACCTCCTTTCATACTAAGAATCCAAGGCAACCAGGAACAACCCATTTGCCCTATGTATATAATGTGGAGAAGTCCAAGGAGGTTCCAGTTCTTAAGGTAATGGAGGAGATAGTTTTCAACCTCCTTTCATACCAAGAATCCAAGGCAACCAGGCACAACCCATTTGCCCAATGTATATATTGTGGAGAAGTCCAGGGAGGTTCCAATTCTTAAGGTAGTGGAGGAGATAGTTTTCAACCTCCTTTTGTTAGATTTTCATAAGATTATAGCAGTATATCTTAATTGTATTTATTAATAGGATCACTACAAGATAGACAAAGCACAGAACAATAACATGACAATAACACAAGTATTTTATCCTGAGAAACCCAAATGGGAGAAAACCTAGCAATCTTCGTCTAGAGATGATAATTCTGAGAACAATGTACAATGAATAAGAAAGAGAAAATATGGAAATGATTTCCAAAGATAGAAACCTTGAAAAACAATTTTCTTCTGCAGTATATGCGAACTTATCTCTCTCCCAGAAAACTGCAAACTTCACTGTGTTACTGTTATATGTCAAAATGAGGAAGGGCGCCTCCTATTTATACTGTTTTCCCACTAAAAAATTAACTGGGCCGACTTCACATGTGGGAGCAATATAATTTGATGTTTTATTATTTTATTTTATTTCTTTTATTGTTGGCTTTCGCCACAAGGTTTACATTGTTCTTTCTAGGGTTTGTATGAATGATTACAACCAATTCAACTCCCGAAGGAGGACAATAAGAATAGCTTCCGAAGTTGCACAAACTCCAACACTCCCTCTCAACAAGGAAGGTATTCTTTGGTCTCCATCAACATCATGATCATCTGGGTTTCATCTGTACATCTATATTGTTTCCATCATCTCTAAATGTACGGAAGGTTGTCTTTATGAATTTGTTCTATCCGGATGTCTGAGAGAGAATCTTCTAATACATGTCCGTCTCTACTGCTGATGGAATGCTTCCATGCTTGGATAGATATCCTAGATGAGCACACGTGCATGACTGTCTACTACCTGTTTGTCTCATCTGTCGATGAGTTGCTCTTATACCTGGTTGAGAACTTGAATGAGTAGAGGTACCTATGCAACCACATGACCATCTACTACCTATCCGACTCATCTATTGATGGTATTTCTCCCATACCCGGCTGAGCACCTGGACGAGCAGAGGCACCTATGTGAACCCAACCATCTACAACCTGTCCGTCTCATTTGCCAATGGGATTTCTCCCATACCTGGGTGAGAACCTGGACGAGCAGAGGTACCTGGGAAAAAGAATGGTAAATGTCTCTCAGTCATCTCTCCCTCTCAAGGAGGGATACGTTCTCTTCTACTCCAAGTCTTCCGCGAAAGTATTCAAGCTTCATCCTGGGAAGAGGCTTGGTGTGAACATATATAGTCTAGTTGTCTGTCGAGATATATTGTAGCTCTACCACACCTTTCTGCACCATATCATGTATGAAGTGATAGCAAATCTCTATGTGCTTTGACTGGTCATGAAATACAGGATTCACTGACATCTGCACAAAACTCTGGTTATTATAGTGAATCACGGTTGGCTCTGGAATCTAGCCAAACAATCCTACAAGAATTTTACGAATCCAAACTGCTTCTTGGGCTACTGAACTAGCAACCATATACTCAGCCTCTGCAGTATTGAGAGCTACTGAGTTATGCTTCCTAATGTACTAGGAAATTACTACAAAACTCAAACTAAAACAACATCCTGAAGTGCTCTTCCTATCTGTAGTGCATCCATACCAATCTGAGTCTATAAACACTTGCAATCTCAAGTCACAATCTGAATCATATCATAGATCATATCCCACAGTGCCATGTAAGTATTTCAACACATGTTTTGCAGCAGTCCAGTCAATCTACCTTGGTTCACACATGAACTGACTGAGGGAATTCACATCAAAACAAATATCTAGTTTGGTGTTCGTCAGATACATCAAGGACCCAATCAACCGACGATACAAAGTGGGATCGATCAAATTTGAATCTAAGGCATAATCTCTCAGCTTCTTCAAATTTACATCCATCAGAGTATCTATGGACTTGTAGTCCAACATTTTGTATCTCTTCAGCATATTCATGGTGTATTTTCCTTGACCTAGGAAAATATTTTTCTGCCTTTATCATACTTCTAATCCCAAGAAGTAATGCATCAACAATGCCATTGAGAAAGGTTGTCTTGACATCCATCTGATACAACTTCCATCCCATAGCTAAAGTAATAGCAATAATCGATTTGATGAAAGTGTGTCAAGCCATAGGAGCAAATGTCTCATCATAATCGACTCCCTCTTTCTGAGAGAACCCTCTAGCAACAATTCGGCCTTGTATTATTCAATGCTCCCATCTGCTCCATGTGAAGTTTCTGCAAAATCTATCATGCCCATCTAGTCCTTTTTCAGCTTACTGCCACATCTTCAGGAATATCAACTGTCATGACTGGATCAATGCGATCGATGGGTTCATATTTTCCTGCTAACTCGTTCTAAACTAGAGAGGGAGATGATCTCATCTCCAATTCCTCATCATCGATCTCCATGTCTGATCCTTGGCATTTCTTGACAGTCATTTCTTCTTCAAAGGTCACGTCCTTCCTAACTTTGATCTATCTAGATCTTGGGATATATATTTTGTAGGCCTTTGAAGATTCATGAAAGTTCCCCTCTTTCCTGAAGGTTCTAACTTTGTCCTTTTCTCCTTGGGGACATGTATGTAGACTGGACAACCAAAGATTCGGAGGGGACCCACTTTTGGTTTTACTCCTGTAAAGGCTTCTTCAGGAGTCATGTTCTTCGCTATCTTATGTGGGCATATGTTCTGTACATATACATCTGTTCTGGATGCTTCTGCCCATAATAACATGGGTAGACTCTGGTCATGAATCATGGCTTTGGTTGCCTCCACAATTGTTCTGTTCTTTCTTTCAGCAACCCCGTTTTGTTGGGGATTGTAGGGAACTGTAAGGTCCCTCTTAATTCCTGCTTCTCTACAGAAATCATTGAATTCCGTAGAGGTATATTCTCCACCATTATCTAATCTTAGGATCGTGATCCTCTTCCTTGAAAAATTCTCGAATTGTGCTTTGAACTCCTTGAATTTACTAAGTACTTCCTCAAATTCCCTGGTCTTAAGAAAGTAGATCCAAGTCTTCCGTGAGTAGTCATCAATGAAGGTCACATAGTAATGATATCCTCCCAATGAGGCAACTGTCATTGGGCCACACAAGTCGAAATGCACTAGATCCAAGATTTCTTTGGATCTGCTCTCACTACCAGGGAAGGATTTCTTGGCATTCTTGCCAAGTGCACATCCTCTACATGTCCCATCATGGTCTACCTGTAGCACTGGTATACCTGTAACTATGTTATTCACTGTTGGGAGAGCTCTATAATTTAGATGAACTATTCTTCTATGCCATAGCTCACCCATACTTGTAGAGTCATGGACTAGGGCTTGGACTGGTAGAGTGTTCAGTTGATACAAGCTCTCCTCTCTCATACCAATTACTTTGGATGTATCCATGCTTGAGTTCTTCTGCCAAGCAAGTACTATTCCATCTGAAAATGCTACTTTATATCCTTTGTCTTCTTAGGCTGAGATGGAAACAGGATTTCTTTTCATACTAGGTACGTAGAGCACATCACTTAAGTGTAGAGTATCATTAGACTCTAGCTAAAGGGAGGTAGCCCCAGATCCCTTCACAGTGTAGTTGGCACCATCTCATAACAGGATTTGAACCCGAAATCCGACGACAGAATCCGACGTCGTCCGACTTTTCGCACGGATGTGTTGGACAACAATCAATCATCAGAATGCTGATAACAAAATATTTATAGAGCCGTCGAATATCCAACACAAGTGAGTCGGATTTTCGACCCTGGTAGTGTCGGGGAACCGACACTACCAGGGTTGGATCTTCGACGTCTGCGAAAGCAACACTGGCGGTTATCCGACACTAACGTGTCGAATATCCGACGGGGAACTGACACTACCAGGGCGGTTTGTCGACGTCTGTGAAAGCAAAACTGGCGGTTATCCGACATTGATGCGTCGGATATCCGACGGGGGGTTTATAAAAAAAAATATAATAGATAATACTATATAATAAGAAATGACTCGTTTTCGTTTTGGACAGTCTGTTCAATTTGGAGGTTTTTGTGAATTGGGAGTAGGTTCGGTACACATGGCAGGCAACTCTGTTGACTCGTGGCAGCAAGAGCTCAACATCTTCTCCTCACCGAAAATTACCGGTATACCGTCCGTGGACACAATGCAGAACATGCTAGAAAATTTGATAGCTGGAAGCGAGAGCAGGGTTCTGGTTTCTCTGCCAGATGAAGAGCTGCTAGGTGTGTTCGCAGCACGGCCATTGAACTCGGCCTTAGGAGGAGGCCCGTACTGATTATTCCAACCTCAGAGCACAGCTGCAGCAACCGTTTTCATCGAACTTCCCTAGGAGGAACCACAAGGAACCCCAAACAGGGTAATCGATCCTTCAGTGTCACAGGGAGCACGCACAGGAGAAGCTGCCGAACAATTGAACTCCACGAAACGAAATAATAAGGCACGAAATTTCCAAGGCATGTTTTCTGCCAAAAGGTTGAGTGAAGACCTTGAAAGATGAAACCCTAGTTCTGATAGGTTTCTGAGAGAGTTCCAACAATGGCTTCTTCTAGCACTGCTCTGATACCATGTTAGATTTTCATAAGATTATAGCAATATATCTTAATTGTGTGTATCAATAGGATCAGTAGAAGATAGACAAAGCACATAACAATAACATGACAATAACACGAGTATTTTATCCTAGGAAACCCAAATGGGAGAAAACCTAGCAACCTTCGTCTAGAAATGATAATTTTGAGAACAGTGTACAATGAATAAGAAAGAGAAAAAATGGAAATGCTTTCCAAAGATAGAAACCCTGAAAAAGCAGTGTTCTTCTGCAATATATGTGAACTTCTCTCTCTCCCAGAAAACTGTGAACTTCACTATGTTGCTGTGCTGCTGCTATATGTCAAAATGAGGAGGGGCGCCTCCTAGTTATACTGTTTTCCGACTAAAAATTTAACTGGTCCAACTTCACTTGGGGGAGCAATATAATTTTATAATTTATAATTTTATTTTTATTTCTTTTATTGCTGGCTTTTCACCCCAAGGTTTACATTCTTCTTTCTAGGGTTTGTATGAATGATTACAACAAGTTCAACTCCCGAAGGAGGACAATAAAAATATCTTCTGAAGTTGCACAATCTCCAACACCTTTCATACTAAGAATCCAAGGCAATCTTTTGGCCTCCTACATAAGATTTTCTTACTTGCGGTTCTGTTCAAACTAGACAGAATTTTGATGTATATATATTGTATTGAAAGGTTTTTTTTATTGTTCAATTCTACAATGTTGTGGATTATCAAAAAAAATTTAGAGGAGGGTCCTTGGTTCTAGGAATGAGCAAATATTTTTGTTATCATCATTTCTCGGAATTTAACCCATCCAATATGTTTATAACCAAAATTCATTCATGTTTGGGTACATCTACCAAACCTATCCATACACTTTTGGGAGCTATAGTTTCTGAAGAAATCAGAAATATCTTGGGCAGATATTTAAAAATAGATGTAGATGCGATTAAGCTTGTTTTTTTTACATATACCTGCATCTGTGTGGAGATTGACAATAGTGGTATATTGACAAACTTATACTTATACTTCAAAGGGAAGACTCTAAATGGATATATGAATCAAATTATGAAAATACAACAATTTGGTGCTGGATTTGTCTAAAGAAGGACATTTGCAAGATACATGTCCTCAAGCCTGAACTTGTTTTAAGAAGAAAAAAAATGATAAAATCCAAAAAATCAAAGAATGACAATTATATGAGTAACAACTAATGAAGATGAACACAGAGCAGAAATTCAACATAATACATATTTAGAGAAGGATACTAATGTCTGCCCCCAAAATGTCATTTGAGGAAACAATGCTCTCTACGGTGGGTGGATAAAGAAGAAGACTAGAATCTCATGAGGGTGGTAGTTTTGCATGAAGCCCCATCAGGGGCAATGGAGAGAACACATGAATCTGAAAACTCCAATTCTGATAAGGAATTGGATTTGGCACAATTTTGAAATACTGGACCTCCAATTTCTCTTACGCATCAGATTTTTGTTTTACTGTTAAGTCACTTTAGAATGTTCTCCTAAGATGTGACATTAGAGAAAATAAGAAGGATCAAGGATTATTTTTCAATAAAACAGAAAAAACAATTTAGATTAATATATAAGATTATCATTTGTCTAGTGTTGGGAGCATCATCTTTCCAGATCTTTTGGAATGCTTTTGTAGCATTTGCAGAATGTACCCTATTTCTCTATTATAAATAACAAAGTTTCCAGATCTTTTGGAATGCTTTTGTAGCATTTGCAAAATGTACCCTATTTCTCTATTATAAATAAAAAAGTTAGGAGAGGTTTATTGAAGAATAAAAAATTCCAGAAACATGAAACATGTCTATATACAAGATTATTGTTTAGTCATCTTATCATCAACGTCATTTACATTTCAGACTAACATATGAACTAGTGACGATCTCATTAAAAAAAAATTAAAATATAACTTTGAAGTTGCATTCTGAAATATATCTACATAAAATGTGATTGCAAAGACAAATATCTAAATACTTTTTGTATTTGAAAGATGGTGTTGAGTATGTGGGTTGGTAACTCAGTAAAACCAACAACATGTTCATATAGATTCTTTACCAAAATGCTAAAGTGAAACATTAAACAAAGTATTCATGTTTTTACTCATGGAAATTCAGCCCATATAAAATTGTAGCCATGTAAAAAACTATCTAACAATTTAGAACAAATGTAACCCGAACTTCAAATTTTATCGCTGTTCATAATAGATCTAACTGATCCTTTCAGAATTGATCACCGGCACAGAGCAAGTAATCTACTTAACTTGAAGCTTCTACATCTAGATGTGGCAATGCACTCTCCTATCGTAATAGAGTAAATTTTCTAAAGGTTTGGTTTGTTTCTTGCGGAAGATCTCAGAGTGTTTAGTTCTTTTATACAATGAGCCAAAGACACAATTTCAGTCATTGAGAACAGATGAGTAAAACCATCTTGGCATGGTTGAATACATAAGAGCTCAGAAAGTCCATGAATACATTACAATTTAAAGCCAAAAGACCAGATCAGAATGAAAACAGGTTGCAATTGTACAGTTTTGTAAAATATGTCCAAAACGACAACTTTTAAATAGATAAGAATCTGAACAAATGCAATGCTTGTGTCAAAGAAATGCTGTTTAAACCCAGGTCATAAAAAGATAGAATATTAGCATCACTTGGCTCATCTTGAAAACCATTAGATAAAGGCTCAGATGCACCACTTTTTCTAAGCATATTTGTTTTTGTTCTTCTCTGATTTTGAGCTGGCCAAACTCAGGGACTGAATGTAACTCCGTCCTTATTAGGCACCCACATGCTATTCTCTTTAATGAAATTTTTGTATATAATGAAGTATATAATCCCAAATCAATCAGAAATTCTATAAATAGACTTTACGAAGCTTGAACCCCAGCACTGTCCAGTTAGACCCGTCCTTTATTAAACACTTCAAGATCTTACAACACTCCATCTTGTGCCAATCACAAAAGAACAATGTAGAGAGACTTGTTCTGATTTAATAAATTCCCAGGCACACTCCATGATCTTACGTATAATCAGCCTATGCTTTACCCTCTTGGTGTCTTACTTTTTCTTGTTCTGGGAACTTGGTACTGTCAAGGTTTGGAGGGATTTTGCCTTCCAACTTCTAGCCCTGCCAGCTTCTTTCAAGAGCTCTGTCAGTCTCTGTTTCTCGACATCTACATCTAGGTTTTCTGTGTCAAGTTTTTTCTCTCTAATTCCTACCACATGCTCCAATACACCAATTGCATCATCCAACCTGTACGAAAGAGATAAAGTTGTTTATTTCAGAAAGAAATTTCTAGAGAAATGCATTACCAAAGTATAATTGATCACAGAAATCCTATAAATCTTCAAAAATGACAAATATATAGGGAAAAACAACATTTTACTATTAATATATGTAAAATATAATGGTGCATGTTCCAGTGAAATTCTGCTAATTAGCACACGGAACATTTTGTGAATGTGGAGAATTGATTTAAGGTATAGTGAAGTTGGCAAGCGCAGTTGAAAAGAAAAATCACTTGAAAAATGCCTTAATGCCTTAGTTTAATGGATTCATTGAAAACACAAAGGAATTCAGGGTATACAGAAGTAATAAGCTTTTAGTATTTACTGTTGATCTACCCCCAAAAACATTGTGACTGAGAACCTAAAGGGCTTTAAAAGCTGCGTAGGTACTAAAAACCCATCGACGGGTTTTTATTCTTGACCCCCCTCTTTATAAGTGAAATCATCAAAAATGAATTCAAAATTTCTAAGAGGACCTCCCAAGCCGCCATGAGAATGTGAATGCCCAACAAGCTTGGAGTAATGTTAATGTTGAAGCAATGAACTCGGAATCAAAATCAAACTACAATAAAAAGTTAAAATTTATTCACCTGCCCAGTGCATCATACGTTCCAGCCAAATTGCTACAGACGGCAAGCGTATCAGGATGATAGGGACCGCAAATCTCTTCCAAAATCAACTTTGCTTCTTCAAACAAATCTGCAGCTTCATTTATAGCATAGCACTGCACACAAGCCAGTCCCATTTGGTTCAAAACAATGCCAAAGAAGACAGATCTCATCTCCCCACTGTTCCTCAATTTTGCAATGGCATTCCTTAGGAAATCTCTCGCCTCAGTATGCTTCCCCAAGACATAGTATACAACACCCATCTGTGCTTCAATGCCTGCTATCACACTCTGCTGACCAGGAGCATCGTGCAAGGCTTCCAACGCCTTATGAAGAAGACCCAAAGCATGTTCAGGCTCATTCATGGCCTCATAGATCACAGCTATCTCAGTCAATCCACTTACAATATCAGGTAGGGGGCTTCCCATACTGGGCTTTTCGTAAATTCTCAGAGCATTCTCACAAAATGTTGTGGCCTCCCTCAATTTCCCAGTCTTGCTGTACACATCTGCGAGCCGAACGTAAACTGCAGCAACACTAGGGTGGCTCTCACCCTTCGCAGACTTGAACACGGTGAGAGCCTTCTGATAGGCAAACACAGCTTCATCATCCTTTCTCATTGCCAGATATGTGTCCCCAATGCTACAATCCACAGAGGCCACTTCAACATCCAAACCATGAGACATCAAGGCCATGCTTGCCAATACTAAATTCTCAAGGGCTTCTTCATAATCCCCTTTCCCTTCACAGATAAGTGCCATCAGCCTCTTGTCAGCGGCCTCCTCTACAGAAGCCAAAGCACCATGCAACTTATGGATCTCTAGAGCACGTTGGCAGAACTTCTCGGCCTCCGAAAATTGCATTGCCTGCACATGGGCCTCTGCCACATACCTGCAAGTTTCTCCAACCCTCGGATCCATGTCTCCCAACACCTGTTTCTGAATTTCCAACCCCCTATGATAACAATCCAGTGAATCCCCAATCCTTCCCAGCATGGCATAGGTGTCACCCAGCTGCATATTGCCTGCAAATGCTGCAAGAGCATATTCAGGCTCATCATCCACCATAGGGACTCTTATGGAGCGTTCCAATACAGGTATGGCCTCCTCAAATTGCCCCAAACTGCAATGAATTGCAGCCAGTATATGCAAACTCATCATGAACTCCACGCTGGGCTTCCCATCAGAGCATCTGTCGAAGGATTCCGCAGCCCTTGAAGCACATTCCAGAGCCTTAGAAGGATTGTCACCAGATATAATCAGGTCTCTGGCCACCTTGAGCAGGAAAGGACCCAGATCTGGATTATCAAGAGCTGTATCAGATCCATGATCTGATGATCCATGCGGGACAACACCTGCGTGTTTGTTTGGTAAATTTCTGCTTCTCAGAGCCATTGGTTTTTGCTTATGGGAGATCTCCTTGTGCCGATTATTCTGCAGTGTTTCATCCATTTTGGATCTCAACACCGATATTTTAATTCAATGATCCATGTTGGTTCAATCTCAAATGAATTAAATTTTAGGAGATTGGAGAACGCTGGAGAGTACCAACATGGATTTTTCTTCACAGATTAGTAGGAAAACTGAAATTCTTTTGGGCAGTGCAAATAGCCAATCCAATTGCCAGAATTTCCTTTCAGTTCACTCTTCCTCTGCATCGATTGCACGCACCAAGCCAACTGGTTATTTAAAAAATAGTGATTGCAGTCCAGGATTCGGCCATCCTTGAATGATGAGGAATCATACCTGGATTCCATCTCAAATCTACTCTTCACTCATCATACGGCTGGTGGAAAAAGAGCGACGACTTAAGTATGTATCACGCAAATGAGATCATTATTATGTCACAAGTAAACAAAATTTATTTATTTATTCTCTAGCTCAATGACTATATATATATAAAGTATCTCATCTACAGCTAAATGACTCAACAACAAAAGTAGGACCTTCAAAACTCATTTTCTATTGCATTCGCCAATCTATAATATGAACAAATTGAACCAAACAAACAGCAGGTGATGGGTTAAAATGGTCCGTCCGGTAGCGGCCCTTGGACTTGGACCTTTAATACCTGCAACCCCTTAATTGGTCAGGTTGCAATTCGACCCGTAAGGACTTTTCGAAAAATCCCTCATGACGACTTTTCAAGAATATTAGTCTGGTTATATTTTCAAAATTTTTAAATAAATAAATATATATATATATATATATATATTTATATATATATATAAAACACTTTATTTGCGATTATTATGATTGGTAGCCATTATTGTGTTCACACGGGTACGAGGGGTGGGAGATATGTAACTCCTTTTCGTGCTTATAATAGGCTCAAATAAAAATAAAAATAAAATAAAATAATTTGAATATGCCAAAAAAATCGTAAGCTTGATAAAAATAAATTAAATACCAAAACATAATAAAAGATAGAGTCAATTATAAATTCATATATGGAACCACTTGAGGTTCACATTTCTGCAAGAGTCTCAAGCTTTCATTTTAAACGAACTAAATCACATAAAAATTTTCTTTAAAAAATTGCATAAACTTTCTTTCTAATACACAATTACTATTATCTTTTTCCTCATGATTAATGTGATAATTTAGGTTAACCTAAATTAAAAATGAAATATTAACCCAAACCAAATTTTTATTATTACAATTACAATCTATTCATTTATGTTCTTATTAATTCTTTAGCAAAATGAAATTTCCATGCACTACAATATTTGTTTAACTTTTTTTTTTAACAAGAAAATGTTAGAGATAATACAACAATGTATTTGTTTATGTTTGCTATATCTACATTGGTTGTTTGAACAACTCCTATGTTGTAGGATCTAATGCATATCTTTAGGATCTAGCTTAGTTGATTATTTTCCTATATATGTAAGTTTTATTCATCAATACAATTGAGTTGAGTGTGTATCTCCTCTTGTATGTGCGAGCCTTTGTGCTTTGCTGGTTCCTTCCCTTGGCTTTTCTAATTTGGTATCAGAGCCAAGTTCAGGGCTGCTACTGAGGTGTGGGAACCAAAAAATTTGTTGAGTTGAGTGTGTATCTCCTCTTGTCTGTGCGAGACTTTGTGCTCTGCTGGTTCCTTCCCTTGGCTTTTCTAATTTGGGTGAGTGTGAGTGTGTGTAGAGGAGCCTCGTCCAATTGTGAAGAGGATGGTGTTGTGATCTGTGTTGAAGGAGGATCGCAGTTGTTTGAAGCATCATGAAAGAGAGTCGCCAAAACAGAGCTCGCATTTGTAAAAAAAAAATATCCTCCACGTTTTGGTCGGCGTTGTTTCTGAGACCAAACAATGTGTTGGAGGCGCTTTCACTGAGAAAAGACAGAGCGCTGGCGACACCTCCTCTAAAAGAAATAAGTGCGCCAACAACGCCGATCAGGAGAAGGAAAAGAGCGACTGACCTGCCCTCACTTACACCGATTTTGGCCGGCCCAGGTTCAGGAGCAGGCAACGAGTGCCGTTCAATTTGTCCGCAGTTGGTGGCATTTTTTTTCTGGTTGAATTTGGTCTTTGGTCGCCCTTCAATTATTTGAAAATGGCAGACATGTCCCTTGCGGATTTATATATCACTGAATCATCGAAGTTAAATGGAGAGAATTATGTAAATTGGAAATTCAAATTAATCATGTATTTGAAGCTCTCAGTTTGTGGTCGATTGTGAAAGGAGATGAACAGAATCCTTCAGATCTGTTGTTTATCTCAGATTGGGAAATGTAAGAAGTTCAAGCAAAGGTATTAATTCCCATGTTCGTAAAAGACAATATTATACCTCACATAAGAGATTGTAAGACGTCCAAAGATACATGGGACTCACTCAAAGGTTTGTATGAGATATCAAATTCAAATAGAATTTTGTTTTTGAAGACTAAATTATTGTCTATCAAGATGGAAGTGAATGAGTCCATAGCAAAATATCTCTCCTGCATCAAGGATTTACAAGATTATATGGGTGATATAGGCTAAAAAATGTCTAGTAATGATCTGGTTACTATTACATTAAAAGGTTTATTGCCAGATTACAGAGTGTTCATCTCAGCGCTTGTAGCAAGACAGACCCCTCCTACCTTTACAGAGCTTGACGGAATCCTACTACAAGAAGAAGAGAGAATAAAGATCTATGAGCCAGAATCACAGACTGCAGATCAGGCTCTGATGGCAAGAGATAGACACTCACACATAGGAAATCAATGGAACACACACATAGGAAAGTTTCGTACAAGGCATAGAGGTATGTCACACAATGACTCTAATGCTAATAGAGATGTTGTATGCCATTATTGTGGCAAATCATGTCATATTGCTAGAGACTGTTTTAAAAAGATGAACAATGAATCCAATAACAGATACATAAAACATAATGGAAACTATGTAAGAAAAGACACCCCTGAGGTCAATGGATTCAAGAATCTCAGACTGTTTATATCTGAACATGCTATGTCTGCTGAAACATATGACGAAAATGCATGGTTTATAGATTCGGGTGCTTCTGCCCATATGTCCTATAATAGAGACTAGTATCATGAGTATCATGAAAAGTCTGATGGCACACACATTTATTTGGGTGATAACAGGTCACACAAGGTCCAAGGTTATGGAGTGATACGTGTAAATCCACTTCATGGACAATTTAAACAGATTCATAATGTGATGTATGTTCCAAGCATAAAAAATAATTTAATATATGTTTCTGCTATCACCGATAATGGTATGAAAGTAGAATTTGATAAATATAAGTGTCATGTTAAAGATGTCAAAGATCATTACAAGGTTATACTCACATGATCTAGATTTGGTGGATTATACAAGCTAGATGCAATCACAGGAAACCATCAAGCACTAACATCTTCATCCATTTCAAATGTCGAATTATGGCATCAAAGGTATGGACACCTCAATCACAATGATATTATGTTATTACAGAAAAAGTCTATGGTTGAAGGTCTTCCTATTATCAAAGATGATCATATAGAATGTGTTGCATGTGCACTCGAAAAACAACACAAAAATGAATTTCCTAACCATGAAGAGAAGAGATAGACTAAACTCCTTGAATTAATACACACTGATGTATGTGGACCTATGCAAACAAGATCACTAGGTGGTGCTTGGTATTTTTTGATATTTGTTGATGATAGATCTAGGTTCACATGGGATTACTTCATAAGAAAAAAAAACTATGTTTTTGAATACTTCAAGGAATTCAGGATCAAAGTTGAAAAGCATATAGGTAAATACATCAAAATCCTCAGATCGGATCAAGGTGGTGAGTACACTTCTGGAGCTTTTAAAAGATACTGTACAGATAATGGAATTCAACAACAATTCATTGTGATTGATACGCCTCAGCAAAATGGAGCTGCTGAGAGGAAAAACGGAACATTAGTGGAATGTGCTCGCAGCATGCTCCAAGGTAAAAACATTTCTAATGGTTTTTGGGCTGAAGAAATTAACACTGCTGTGTATTTAAAGAACATGAGTCCAACATAGAAATTAGAACTCCAAACCCCCTTTGAAGTATTTTATGGCTATAAACCAGAAATTAGTCATTTAAGAATATTTGGTTGTAGGTCCTTTGCTCACATTCCTAAAGATGACAGAAGGAAATTGGATGCAAAATCCATTGAGTGTGTCTTTGTTGTCTACTGTGATGATCAGAAAGCATATAAATTATTTCGTCATGTTTGCACAAATTGATTGCTAGTAGAGATGTTGTGTTTCATGAAAATACAGATGTAAATAACATGATGAACAATGCCGATGAAGAACGTATTCCATATGATAATGTCAAAATAGATAAAATTGTTCAAAAAGTGCAGGGACAGTAGCGTGTACAAGAACAACAACAGGTTTAAGAACATGAGTCAAACATGAGTAATACTACCTCGGATGAAGAAACAACAGAAGGTAGAAGAATCATGGATGGAACTACAGCAGGTATTGTAGTACCTAGAAGGTCAAATCGACAAACTCAACCTCTTGTAAAGTTTAGAGATTATGCCTTGATGACTAATGTAATGGATGTCATAGAACCATTAAATTATGATCAAGCCAAAGATAAGGAAGAAGGGGTGACTGCAATGAATGAGGAATATAATTCTATAATGAGAAATAAAACTTGGAAATTAGTAGAATTACCCAAAGATAAAGTACCCATATGATCTAAATGGCTATTCAAATCTAAGCTCAAAGCTGATGGTAGTATTGACAAATTTAAGACAATATTAGTTGCAAAGGGTTATTCTCAACAAGAGGGGATTGACTTTGAAGAAACATATGCATTGGTAGCTAAATTAAACACTATTAGATTGCTAGTTGCATTAGCTACTAAACATAACTAGAGAATACACCAGTTAGATGTTAAATCTTCTTTTCTAAACGGTGATTTAAAAGAGGAATTATATTTAGTGCAACCTGAAGGCTTTGTACAGAAAGGTCATGAGCATCTTGTGTGCAGATTAAAGAAATCTATCTATGGACTGCAACAGACTCCTATATTGTGGTATATCAAGATTGGTTCTTCTTTAAACATCAAGGGTTTCTCAAAAGCAAAAATGATTCAAGCCTATGTATTAAGAAATATAAAGAGGGAAATGTTTGCTTGATATCCTTATATGTGGATGATCTTATCATTACAGATGGAGCATATCAATTAATTGCAGATATTAAAAGTAATATGTCTTTGGAATTTGAAATGAAGGACCTTGGTGACTTGCATTATTGTTTAGGCATTGGTTTTTGGAGAGAGTCTGGTAAAACATTCATCACTCAAAGCAAGTATGCAAGGGAAATCCTTGACATATTTCAAATGAGTGAATGCAAAGTTGTATCAACCCCTTTGAATCAAAATGTCAAATTGTACAACAATGCTAGACCTAAAGAAGCAGATGGTACTTTGTATCGTCAACTAGTGGGTAGTCTGAACTATTTCACTACTACAAGGCCAAACATATCATATTCTGTTAGCATTCTTAGTCAATTCTTGGCTAAGCCATGCATAACACATTGGAAAGCTGCAAAACAAGTCCTAAGATATTTAAAAGGAACAATTAATTTTGGTCTTTTATATACTGATGTATCTGATGTTCAGTTGGCAGGTTATTCTGATTTTGATTGGGTAGGAAATCCTGATGATAGAAAATCCACTTTTGGATATGTTTTTAACATTGGTTCAAGAGTCGTGTCATGGAGCATTAAGAAACAACCAATTGTTTCTTTGTCATCCACAGAAGTTGAATATAAAGCTTTAACTAGTGCTACTTGTGAAGCCATTTGGTTGAGGCACATTCTTGAAGATGTTGGAACACAACAATAACAAGCTACCATAATTTAGTGTGATAATCAAAGCTCAATTAAGTTGGCACACTATCCAGTCTATCATGCCAGGTCCAAACATATTGAGCTGCAACATCATCTTGTGAGAGAAAAGATTGAGTCTAAAGAAATTGAATTGATTTATTGTAGTACAAGTCAGAATGTTGCTGATATTTTTACCAAACCAGTTGGAAGAATCCACTTTGAGGATCTTAGATAGAAACTCGTTGTTGTCAAGAATCCATTTCTGCATTAAGGGAGGCTGTCAGAGATATTGCAGCAATGTATTCATTTATGTTTGCTATATCTAGATTAGTTTTTTGAACAACTCCTATGCTGTAGGATCTGATGCATATCTTTAGGATCTAGCTTAGTTGATTAGTTTCCTATATATATAAGTTTTATTCATCAATACAATTGAGTTGAGTGTGTATCTCCTCCTGTCTATGCGAGCCTTTGTGCTCTGTTGGTTCCTTCCTTTGGCTTTTCTAATTAAAAAGGCTTATGGTGTCAAGTTTTAAAAATTAATATTAAATCAGGCTTTTAAATTTAATATTCTTCTTTAAGTTTAATATTTGCTTCATATGGTTTCATTGAGGGGATGTGTAACTCCTTCTTGGCTTATAATTGGCTCAAATAAAAATAAAAAATAAAACCAAATAATTTGAATATACCAAAAAAATGGTAGGCTTTGTAAAAATAAAACAAATATCAAAATATAATAAAAATAGAGCCAATTATAATATATAAAGTGACACCCCTTAGTGTATCCTCCATGGTAGTGTGCAATAATGTGCATGGATACCATTTTGCATGATAATCCATGGCAACCTGCCTTTCAACTACACATATTATGTTGAAGACGTGATTTTAATGACAAAATGGGTGAGTATTGGATTCGATAGAGGGGAAAGGGTTTGCACCTTGAGAAATTTGATCCCTCTCCGCCCTTGGTAGAGCCACCTTTAAGATGGATCTATGCTAGTTTAAGAAAAGTCATGCTATTTGCGACTATCATGATTGGTGACTCATAGCCATTATTTCAGAAAAAATCATGCTACCTCAAATTACTATGGTGATTTGTAAGGGGTAAGGTTTTATTCTTGCTAGATACTTTTGAGTTTGGCATGTTAACCCGATTTCTTTAATCATAAATGTGGCTTTAGGTGAGATAGAATCATCTCTTATGATCATTAGTGAGTCATTAGGATTATGTATCTTTTAATAAGATTTAATATATATTTTTTTAATTTAAAAAAAAAGTTAAAATTTTGAAAAAAAAAAGTTTAAAGGTTATAAGATTTGGACCATTTTTAACTATTATATTTATTTCTAGGTTTTATAATTTTGATTAAATTGCAAATTTTCAGTTCTTAAATTGTATTTTTAAATATATAAATATATTTAACTTTTTCAAATCATTTACTGCACTTCAACTGTGTGTAATCTTAATCATCATGATATATGTAATTTAACAAATTTTTGAATTTTTTCCCCACCGTGGGTGAACACGAGATCGGTTTTGGGGGAGGTTGAGAGGCACGTGACTGGGCTGTTAGCCCCCAGTGCTAACACCTAACCACCCTCATAGGATCTAAGCTAAACATGCGTCTCACATGCGCAAACAACATTTTTTCTTATTCGCACCCCTGCGCATCCATCATACGACGACAACGATCTCTGAGCTAGATGGTGGCTAGTATGAAATCTCAAAGCTTGGTTACTACTTCCGAACACAGGACAATGATGGTCTTGATTGGGACGATTTGGGGGAGTGATGCGCATTTCTCTAGCATGTGAGCTAATGATACCACCTCACTGAGTTTTATGGATCCTCACCCTCTCCATGGGAACACTACCCCCTGCTGCACTCTCAAGCCTGTGGGCAATGGTTTTCAATTTTTGCTAATTGAAAGGTGGTGGGATTCCGCAGAAGAGTGGCGACATCTGCGTGCTGTGGTCTGCATTCTCGAGCTCTCTCAGGCTACATATAACATGGGTAAGCAACTCATTCTTCCTGTTTTTGAATTTCGGCTTCAACACTGGAACATTCAACCCTGTTTTCTTCAGCATGCTGTGTGGACTAGTAAGACTCCTTAACTGGCCAACACTCCTATCACCTTTAAGACTTCAGTGGCTCTTCCCCGTCACCCTGTTGGGTCTTCTGTGATTGCCTCGGCCTCTGTCTATTACCTGCTCTTCCTGATAGCCATCTCGCCTTTTATCATGCCTCCTTGCAAGCACTCTCGCTCTGTTTCTTCCCCTCCTGGGCTTGGCAGGCCAAAGTTGATGAGTTCGCCCCTCCGTTTCCAAAAAATGATTGTGGAAAAAAGAAAGCGCTATAAACGGGAAATTCCTAAGCATGTCCAAGCCACCATCCAGAATGCTGAGAGAGAGGAAGAGTTGGAAGGCATATGCTTGGGACCCGAGGAGATCAAAAATGATTTTAAGGATTTATTCCCTGACCTTGGTACCTCCAGAGGCAGGCTCACCTTGCATTGGAAATCATTGGAGCTGCAGTGGTCGCGAAAGTTTATCCTGGGCAAAACCTTAGTGGAAAAAGACGAGCAACATGGGGAAATCCTTCTCCAACATGACAAAATCATGTGGATACTGCACAAGATCACGGACAACCAGGTCGAGTTAGCCAAGAGACTGGGCATGAAGCTCGAGCCCCATGAACACCCGTTTGACTGGTCATTTTCTTATTTCAGTCCTTTCTTTAGTCTTTCTCCGTTAAAAAAAAACTGCTACTTTTTTATATTCTCATGGATGAAATTTTTCTAAGACTTATCATGAACTCCCAATCATTATGGTTTAGTCTTGTTTCCTTTCGAGGGAGACTGCCTGACCTCTAAGCTTGTTTTCCCAGAAATGGGAGGGCTTGGTTTTTGGTGTAAATGTTCATTTTTTGGCTCTCGATGGTAATAGGACCTGCGAATTTACAATTTTTTCTTTGAATTTTTAACATAGTTTAAATTGTAACAGAGTTAAACTACTACTTTATAAAAACATAAATTTGACATGATTAGCATAGATTCATTTAAAAAATGGATTTATTACAAAGAGATATCTAATAATTTAACTTTTTTTTGAATTTTTTAACCTAGTTTAATTTGTAACATAGTTAAACTACTACTTTATAAAAACATTAATTTAATATGATTAGTATATATCCATTTAAAAAATGGATTTATTACCAAGAGGTATCTAATTTTTTAAGATATTTTTAATAACTTTTTATTTAATTTTAAAATTTTATTTTATGAGTTAAAATCTTTTAATTATTATTTGTATTTTTAATATATGACATATCTCTTTTGTAATGGATTGTGAACACCTCACTACTCTCAACACAATAACTATATTTTTCAATAAAAAAACTATATTATTTTTAAAACCCATTTCAACCAACCAATTATATAAAATACTCATTTACATTATAATTAAGTCAATGATCCAACTAGTTAGAAGCCTCGATCTCCATTGAACCCTTGATACTACAATTACATGCGGTATACCATGATTGGGCCGCATTTTGACACTTTAACCAAAATACATCGAATGTACATGTCGATAAGGATGGTTAACAAATGGTGATTAATGAAACTAACACTCTTAAAGTGTCGATAAAGATGGTTAACAAATGGTAATTAATGAAACTAAAACTCTCAAAGTCCAATTAGCCGAATGTACATAAAGATGGTTACCAATTGTATATGTTAGATAAAGATGGTTAACAGATGGAAATCAACGAGATTGCCACTTTTAAAGTCCACATGGCTTTTAGTGGCCATTTAAGTAACCGATATATTCTATCTACTTTGAAATGGGTTCCATTAGTCTACCTTTGTGATACTTGAATAAATGATGGCTCACTTGACATTTTGATTTTTCCCACTTTATCATCATTTCAATATGATTATTTTGTCTCTATCTAAATTATAATATTTTTTATTAATATTTAAATAATTAAAATAGTTTCTAAATTTTGATTATTTAAATAATCAAAATAATCCATCAATTTCAAGATGGGCTCCATTAGTCCTACATGGGATACATGTATTGAGGATAAATAATGTCATGTATTGACCACCAAGCTATTATTCCTCTATCTAAGAATACATTTAGTGTTTAAAAGGATCAGCATTAAATTTAAACGAACCACTTAATCCTATATGTAGTATCAAAGGCCACCAAGTTATGATTATTTATAGAGAAAGTATCAATGGCCACCAAGTCAAGTTTTGATTATTTAGAGAGAAAGATGAAGAGATACCTCCATAGATAGGGAGGAGGTGGGGTCATTTAAAACCCCTCCTCCACATTACCTCATGCTTAAAGACACTGAAAAGGTTACTCATGTTAAATTTATATCCTATATTAATAACATTTAATTGGGGATTTTGTTTTTAATTCACTCTACCAACCGAGTGCTTAGTTGGCTTCATGGCTTTAGCAAACTTCACTTTCCTAACCCTATGTGCCTTAGGCTCTCTAAGAATAGTGCAACATAATATGTCTTTTGAAGAGAATGTAACGTAAGTTTTTCTTTCACAAAAAATTTAAACTTTATAATTTTCCACAAAACAAAAAAAAATAATATATAAAATTAAAAGATCTCCACACTTCTTTTTCATCTGTTTATTACTTTTCCATGCACATTCTCCTAGCTTAAACTAACCTCATCATTAAGCTAACAACCTCACCCTTAAGGTCTTAGCTAATAATGCATCATTAATATATTTGAACATAAAAATTAATGACAACCAACTATACTCATGTATTACAACCATACTAGTTAACCAACAAATCAACAAATGCCTTAAAACATTTTATATGTATAGAATATAATTAATATTCCTAGAAACTATTCACGAATGTAATCATAATAGTGTGCATACACCATATATGTTTACATAGCTACTGTACACATACATTGCACATGTACTAATAACAATGAGCAATTATTTCCTCTGATGCACAATTTCTTTATGTTCACAATCACACATGCATGCAAGATATTTAGAGTAAGTTCATTATCTAATAACTTACATTAACAATACTCGTGATGATATAATAAAAATACTATATAGATTATCAATCAACAAATTTTTTGTTGTTATTGATGAATGATATGCTATTGTAAAATATGATTTGTAGTACTATTTAAGAAAATATTGTGACTCCTCCGTATATGCATGAATGTGATGAATTCAAACCATGTAGCCAATTGTCTAGCTTGCATGTCTTTTCTAAAGAGGCAAGGATTGTGTACCCAATAACAATTATTCAACTTTGTAAAAAGTAGTTGGGATTCAACATAAACATGAAGGTGACAAATGATTAATTAGAGAGCATCGACCAAAAGGCCAATCACAACATCATATTTTTCCTGATTATTGGTGGCAACACTGACACACACAACATTGACATCGACAAGGGAGTGCAACAAGGAATATATGGCCCAAGCTGTTGAGGTGATATTCTCGGTGTATTTACTTGTGGAATTGACATGATTGATGTAATGTTGGAATGAACAATCCATCTAAAAAGGACATGAAGACAAATCAAAAGGCTCATCCTAAGGGGAGGGATATAAAACAACTATGGTACAAAAATACAAAATGGGTGTTGGTATTATGGAGTAATTTCTTCATGTATAGCCAATTGTGAGGGTTCTTGAGGAATTAGCCATCCAAACTAGCAAGCATGTATGCCCCCTATACCAAATAATTTTTTATGATGTAAGGGCCTTTCCATAGAGATTCAAACATTCCTTGACCAAGTTTATCATGAGCTTGATCATATACAAGGACTAAAGTACCTTCATGGAATAAGCATGGGTGGATGTTACAATCATAGATTTAGAGAGTTTCTTGGCTACTTCAACGTGTTGTAAAATGTTAAAGAAATGTAAATGTGGAAGACATTCTATTTTGTATTATTATTATCATTTCCCCCTTCATAGATGTTGTTCCTTCGATTAGGGATGTCATTGATGTATTTGGTCATGTAAAGTTTTGAGGTAAAACCTTCGTTGTAAGTCGGGTCAGTAATACCCACAAAAGTATTATTAAAATCTATTTTTGAGTCTTCCAAGGAAAGTCGGCTCTAGTAGCAAGGAGAAGTCAGCCTTGTTGGGTTATTAGGCCTCGCAGTTGATTAGTATAAATAGGAGAGGCACCTCCCTCATTTGGAAAAGTTGTGCACTCAAGAAAGTTCGATAGAGAGAGGAGAAACAATCCATTTGAGGTGAAGGAAGTTGTATAGTATTATTTCTTAGGTATTTTACTGTACTTGTTGAAGTCTATATCGAGGAATTTTTTGTTGGGTCTTCTTCCCTACGAGGGTTTCCTAGGATAAATCAGTGTGTTCTCTTTTTTGTTGTGCGTGTTGTTGTTTCAATGATCCTTTGTTTTTGAAATAACATATTTGAAACAAAACTTAACATGGTATCAGAGTCAACCTAAAAGAAGACATTGTGCAACATCTCATCCTGTAGTCTAACAAGCTAGGATTCACTATTATGGGCACATTCATCCATATATCAAGTGAAAAATAAGGTTCATTCAACTCTCCCTAGGAGGGTGCATCTTTCTGTCGAAGCAGTTTTCAATTCTGAGGATTTTTCATTTTTGACCTGCCACTGCTGTCGAGAGAAACTAGGGCATCATATATTTTAAGGTTCCATCCTCAAATTTCAAAAACAAGATACAGTCTATCTCTCCTTAGGGAGGCACATCTTTTCCTCCATATAGATCTACAAGTGATCTCCATTGAAAAAATAGGGTTTTCCATCCAATCGCTAAGTCATCCTGAAGCTGGTTCTAGAAGTAGTCCTCAAACTGGTAAGTACTATCTCGTATATTTCCATTTGAGGTTCTCATTCATTGAAGATAACAAACATTACCAAGCTTGATGAAAATCTTGAAGGAGCAGAGAATTTCAGAGCATGGAAGTATAGAGTCATGCTCATTCTTAAAGAACATGACTTAGAAGGATACATCAAAGAAGAGGTCAAGGAACCATAGGGAGATGAGGAAAAATCCAAGCACAATAAGGATATGATCAAATCCAAGAGGAACATAGTTGAGTCTATTAAGTATCATTTGATTCCCCAAGTATCCTCAAAGAATAGTCCAAAGGAAATGTTTGATGCACTAACCAGTCTGTTTGAAGGAAATAACATCAACATGAGAATGACCTTGAGAAACCAACTCAAGGGTGTGAAGATACATAAGGAAGGAACCATGTAGTCATACTTCTCTAGAGTATCTCAAATCAAAGAAATTTTAGAATCCATTGGTGACATGGTAGAAGAAGTTGAAGTTGTGATGACCACTCTAAATGGTATTCCAAGAGAATGGGATTCCTTCATCAAAGGAATATGTGCTAGAAGAAATCTAACCAAGTTCAACAAGCTATGAGAAGAATGTGTACAAGAAGAAGGGATGTTAACAAATAGAGAAGAAAATTTATATGGAGATGAATATCAAGCTCTAGTTGCTCATACAAAGAATGGGATAAACAAAAGGAAGGATCGAGGATCTCCTACAAGAAGATCACAAGAACTCAAAATAAGTAAGAATTTTAAGAAGGATTACTGATCTTATGAATGTTACACATGTCATAAGTTAGGACATATCTCCAGACATTGTCCACTTAACAAAAACAAGTTCAATAAGAACAATCAAAAGTTCCATTCCCATGCAGCTAAAGAGAATGAATCAAATGAAGAGAAGGGAAAAGAGAACGAAGACTCCAATGAAGAATATGTCTTAATATCATCCCTCACCGGATCAATCTCTCATGGAAGTGACACTTGGCTCATAGATAGTAGTGCTTCCAAACACATGACATGTCACAAAGTTTCTCTCTCATGCCTCACTCAAAAAGACTATCCACATAAGGTGCAACTTGGAGATCATTATCAATATCCTATCAAAGGAATGGGACAATCCTCTTACAAAATGAAATACAGTAAGTCCATGAAGATGAAAGAAGTCTTATATGTTCCAGGTTTAAAGAAGAATCTTCTTTCCATATCGGCTTTAGATAAGAGAGGTTTCAAAGTTTCCTTTGTAGATGGTGAAGTTCTTATGTGGACAAAAGGAAGAACCATAAATGATGTAGTTGTAATATTTGTTGAAGAAGGAGAACTATACAAATTAAAAGGGCATATTGATTCAACTTTCACAGCTAGTACCATTAGACCATGTGAACTATGGCATCAAAGAATTGCTCATGTAAACTACAAAGCATTACCAATTGTGAGCAAGAGGTCTACCAGAAATCGAGATCAATCATGAAGGGGTATGCAAAGGATGTGCTCAAGGGAAGAATATCAAGAATCCATTTCCAAGCAGTAATAATAAAGAAAAAGGGATCTTAGACATTGTCCACTCAGATGTGTGCATACCAATGACAACTACTTCCTTAAGCGGGTAGGTCTATTATGTTTCTTTTATTGATGACTACTCATGTAAGACTTGGATATATTTATTGAAAAGGAAAGATGAAGTATTTGAAAAATCCAAGGAGTTCGAAACTCTTGTGGAGAATCTCTCTAAAAAGAATATTAAGATCTTAAGATCAGATAACGAAGGATAATTCACTTCAAATGAATTCAAGGACTTCTGCAAAGAAACTAGGATTAAGAGGGAGCTTACTACACCCTATAATCCTAAAAAAATGGAGTAGCAGAAGGAAGAATATATATATCACGGAAGCAGTCAAAGCCATGATCCATGATCAAAATCTACCCATGCATTTATGGGATGAAGCAACAAACACAGTAGTCTATGTTCAGAACAAATAATCCCACAACGCGCTTGGAAACAAAACTCTAGAGGAGATGTTTACTGGTGAGTATCCTGAAGTCAACCACTTGAAGATATTTGGTTGTCCTGTTTACCTACATGTTCCCAAGGAGAAAAGATCAAAGTTGGACCCCTCATGAAAGAAGGGAATATTTGTCGAATATATTGATCAGTCAAAAGCATATAGAATCTATATTCCAGGTTTTCGTCAAATTGAGGTCAATAGAGATGTCACATTTGATGAATATTTTTCCTTCAGCAAATCCAGAAAAACCCATGTAGATGAAGTTTATGAAGAAGAGCAAGAAGCTCCCATAATCGTAGAGGATAGTAAACCACCAATTATAAATGATGAGGAAGAACCTATACCAGAGGATCACGACATGGCATAACCTCAAGAACCTATAGAGACACCTCATGAGATTATATCAACAAGGAGAAGACCAGCTTGGGCTCATAATATAATTCAGGAAGCAGAAAGATATGGTGCACCAGAAGGAAGGAAGATACAAAGACTCGACTCCAACTACATAGCATTAATGTGTAACCTTGTTGATGAAGAACCTATGTGTTTTGAAGAAGCCTCAAAGAAGAAGGAATGTATGGAAGCCATGATCAAAGAATATATATCTATCTTAAAGAATGATGTTTTGGAAGTAGTGCCAAGATCGAAGGATAAATCAACGGTCTCTTCAAAATGGATTTTTAAGACATAGCTTTCAGTCGATGGTAGTATTAAAAAGTTCAAATCAATTTTGGTTGCATGAGGATTCTCTCATAAGGAAGGGATTGATTATGAAGAGACTTTTGCAATAGTATCCATATATACCTTAATTAGAACCATTCTTTCTTTGGATTCCAAGATAAAATGGAAGTTACATCAAATGGATGTAAAGACAACCTTTCTAAATGGTGTCATAGAAGAAGAAGTGTACATTGAACAACCTCCAGGTTTTGAGATACATGGCATGAAAAAAATATGTGTTCCAACTAAAGAAAGCATTATATGGATTAAAGCAAGCACCCAGACCATGAAATAGAATAATTGATGGCTTCCTAATGAGCTTGGGATTTACCAAAAGTAAAGCAGATTCCAACCTTTACTATAAGGTTGAAGATGATGGAATCATGATATTACTATTGTATGTAGATGAATTATTTTTTACAGGAAAGGAGAATCTCGTTAGTGGATGTAAGAAGAAGCTTGCGACCAATTCGAAATGAAAAACCTTGACATGATGCATTATTTCCTAGGTCTTGGAGTATGGCCATTCCCAAATGAGATTTTTCTAAACCAAGGAAAATATGCAGTTGAGATCCTAAAAATATTTGGGATGTTAAATTGTAAGGAAATGAACACTCCGATGGTGTAAAACCCAAAGCTCCTGAACGATGACTTTTTAGAAAGAGTAGATGTCACACTATATAGACAAATTATCGGCTCACTAATGTACTTGAAAAATACAAGACCAAATATATGTTTTTGTTGTAAACACCTTGAGTCAGTATATGGTGGAACCCATACATGTTCAACTAGTTGCAACAAGACATGTGATGAGTACCTAAAGGGTACATTGGATTGTGGCCTTACATATGTAGTTGATCATGAGTTCAGATTATGTGGCTACACTGATTCAGATTGGGAAGGAAGTACTGAAGATAGAAAGAGCACTTCAGGATGTTGTTTCAGTTTGGGATAAGGTGTGATCTCATGGATTAGTATAAAGAAGACCAGTTTTGCGCTCAGTACAATAGAGGTTGAATACATTGAAACATGTTCAGCCTATAGTGAAGCAGTATGGATTCACAAGTTATTGACATGATTGTTTGATACTGAGATGGATGCAACTGATATCTATTGTGACAACCATAGTTGCATCAAGTTAACTGAGTACCCGATGTTCCATGATAAGTCAAAGCACATAGAGATAAAGTATCATTACATCCAAGATATGGTGCAGAGAGGATCCATAAAGATACAGTATGTTCCTACAGAGGAGCAAGTTGCAGATGAGTTAACTAAGCCTCTGTCTCATGTGAAGTTTGAATATTTTAGAGACAATATTGGTGTAGTCCAAAAGGACCTCCCTAGAAAGAGGGCGTGATGATGAGATTGTTATTGAGGATGTGATGGTAGCTCAGTTCAGATGTGATGGAAGTGCAGAGTTGAGTTCCTATAGATATCATTGTGGTCCTGCATTCATTTGAATACATTGTGGTTTGGCATTCATTTGCAGAATTTGTGGTCCGACATTCATTTGTTGATGTTGTTGTCGGGAATTCATTTGCAGATGTTGTGGTCCGAAATTCATTTGTGGATGTTGTGGTCTTGTATTCATTTGCATACATTATGGTTCGACATTCATTTGCGGATGTTGTGGTATGGTATTCATTTGTATACGTTGTGGTCTTGCATTCATTTGCGAATGTTGTGGTCTGGCATTCATTTGTAGACGTTGTGGTATGAAATTCATTTATGGATGTTGTGGTATGGCATTCATTTGTAGACATTGTGTTCATACATTCATTTGTGGATGTTGTGGTCTGGAATTCATTTGCAGATATTGTGGTCCAACATTCATTTCCGAACATTGTGGTTTGGCATTCATTTGCAGATGTTGTGGTCCGACATTCATTTGCGAACTTTGTGGATTGGAACTCATTTGCAGACATTGTGTTCTGGCATTCATTTCCGGATGTTGTGGTTTGGAATTAATTTGCAGACGTTGTGGTCCTACATTCATTTGCGAACAATGAGATTTCAACATTCTTGATGTTGTGGGTGATTCGACATTAATTTGTGATGCTGTGATGTGGTTGTATGTGTAGAATCACAGGTAATGCGAAGGATGAGGATACCTGAGATGATGTGAACAGTGATGTGATGCTTGTGATGATGTGATGAGATGTGATGCTCATGAAGATCGTGATGATGTGATGAGATACGATGCTCATGATGATGTGACGAGATGTGATGCTTGTGATGATGCGAAAATATGTGGTGCTTGTGATGATACGACAAGATGTGATGCTCTTGATAATGTGATGATATATGATGCTCTGTGATGACAATATTCCACGAAAAATGATGTTGTTGATCTAATTGTGAAAAACTTCCTATGACGTATAGACTTACCAGTTAGTTGTATAGATGTATTATTGTGTTATAGAATACCTTCCCTATTAAAAGGAAATGTTAAAGAAATTTAACTATGAAATATATTTGATTTTGTATTCTTATTATTATTTACCCCTTCTGGAGATGTTGTTCCTCTGATTAGGGATGTCATTGATGTATTTGGTCATGTAAAGTCTTGAGGTAAAATATTTGTTGTTAGTTGGGTCAGTAGTACCCACAAAAGTATTATTAAAATGTATTTTTGAGTCTTCCAAGGAAAGTCGGCCCTGGAAGCAAGGAGAAGCCATCCTTTTTGGGTTATTAGTCCTATTATATGATTAGTATAAATAGGAGAGGTGCCTCCCTCATTTGGACAAGATGTGCACTCAAGCAAGTTTGGTAGAGAGAGGAGAAACAATCCATTTGAGGTGAAGGAAGTTGTATAGTCTTATTTCTTGTGTCTTTCACTGTACTTGGTTGAAGTCTATATAGAGGATTTTTTGTTGGGTTTTCTTCCCCATGAGGGTTTCCTAGGATAGATTTGTGTTTTCTCTTTTCTGTTGTGCTTGTTGTTCTTTCACTGATCCTTTGTATTTGACATAACATATTTGAAAGAAAACTTAACATAAAACAACACATCAATCCTCATCCACTTGTTCCAAAGAAATAAATATTTATTCTAGAACAAAAAGTATATGGAAAACGTTTGATTGTTGAATGAAATGAGCGCATTTGACACTCGATAGGAATAACTGACTCCACACCATGGACAAGGTGGAATGGAGTAAATATGGTAGCAATTTCAGTTGATATTTAGTAGGCCCATAAGGTGGGAAATACCATGCAGTGCTAATTGGACTTGTGCTTATAAACCATCCATTGGAGGATGGATTTGGGGAATTTAATGAAAACCTCAACTTGTTCATTCCCATGTGAATAATAGGAAGATAAAAATTAATTCCCAAATTTCAAATAGTAAGTGAGATATTCCCACACAACATCTTTGAGGTAAATGTTATGGTAAACAACTAGTTGTTTAGGAACATTGAATTGAGTGATGACATGGTTAAAGAGAAATCATGTTGCTATGGTGAAAAAATTGTTATATGTATGCATGGATTCAACACATATGGTAAAATAGTTGATAGTCACTACGATGTATTTATGGCCACCGACTAACATAGGCTTACAATCCATGAATTCAATGGGCCATTAGAAATTGTTCTAGCTATGACAATTGGGTGTAAGGGGGTAGGAGGTGCCATTGCCTTTGGGGAAAATAAATAGAAGTTTAAACAATGATTTGATGTCTTAATGCAATTAGAAAATAAGGTAGGCCAAGAATAACTGACACATATTATTTTTTTAGCAATGGCCATTCCTAAAACATGGTCTCCACATGGCCCACCATGGAATTCATTTAAGGCATATTCAACCCACTCAAAAGTGAGGAATTATTATGAGAACATATCAACTCTATTTCGATATAAAATATCACCAATAAGGAGGAAATAAGGAGCATGGTGATATATCCAACAATGAGCATCATGAGAGAAGGTGGGTCTAATATTTTGTGTGCATAGGTAGGCAAGAAATTCCCCATAAAAAGGAATATCCAAGGAAATGGTGAACACATGTTCATTAGGGAGATCATGATTGATAGGGGAATTGATGATTCCAGTAGGAAGATTTATGATAAACTCAACCAAATCCATATCCTTTTTACTCTTGGGAGTAGAAAAATTGAGGTCATAATCTTGGAGGATAAAGATCCATCAGACAACTTTTCCAATGATGGCATGCCTATTCAAGAGATATAACATGGGGTTTGAATTTGTGGTGACTTTAGTCTTACTCATTAGGATGTAATGGTGTAGTGGATGGATAGAGAAAATGATGGCTAAGACAAGCTTCTCCTTGTGATTATAGGATACAGAGGGCCCATACAAGTTCTTAATAACATAGTAAATGACATGTTCCATACTGTACCGTTACCTTCTTGACAAGGACTTTGGAAATAACAAATGGAGAAGCTGAGATGTAAAGAATGAAAACCTTCTCAAAATATAGAGGATTAATTAAAGAGGCCAAAGTAAGAGCATGTTTTAGGGAATGAAATGAGTCTTGAACCTTCTCATCCCCTGCGAACGGGATATTAGAATGTAACAACCTCAAGAATCCATGAACATACGTGGATTAGTCTGAGATAAAATGATCTAAAAATTTCACCTTACCCTACAATATTTGTAGTTGGTGTAAAGTATATGAGGTGAGGTAGTTCAAAAATGACCCAACTTTCAAGAGATTAACAATAACCCCTTGTTTGGAAATTATAAATCGTAACAATTGACCAATAGGGACGTAGAAAACACACTTAAGTGGGTTTAATCCAGTGTTATATCTACGACACCTAAGAAATACTTTGTAAAGATTTTTTAGGTGCTGTGATCATTTTTTTGAATGAGTGGTATGGTCATCCAAATATGATAAGATGATGTTGATCATGTCATGGAAGTAGTATGACATGAATCATTGAAAGTTGGCTCCATCATTCTTGAGTCTGAAAGGAATGACTCGATAATAAAATATTCACTAGGGTTGGTGAAGGTGGTATTGTACTGGTCTTGAGGATGAATTTGAATATGGTTGTAGCTTAAGAAACCACCCTTTAAGGATAAAACCTCATGACCAACACATGCATTGATGATAATATTGATGAAGGGGGTTAGGTAGTTGTCATTAGGAGAATATTTATTAAGATATTTGAAATCAATACAATGAAAATGGTGCCTTGGTTCTTATTTGTCGGGACTATATTAGATACCCGTATATGAAATTGGGTAGATAAATACTACATTATGAAGATTATTGATTTCAAATTTGATGGCCAAAGTTTTGGATGGGTGAATAGGCTATTGCTTCTGGCGCATAGGGTCATGTTATGCATTAAATTCTCCAAAATAGTATAATTAAAATGTAAATAAAGAGTATCCCAATGCCTTGAGAAACAAATACATACATGAATAAGAAGCCTCTTCGAGGGGGAAACCTCCTTATACAATTTATCAAATTCACAATACAAGATGAGATGATCCTAAACTAGGTATCCTATATATATTTAGGAGACAAAGGGTAAAATTACAATTCTATCCAACCATACAATTACAAGTAATGTCCTAGTTGACCAATAAATACAATACTAATATAATAATAGAAATGTAACGTCACAATATGTAGATATTAGCATGCCCCTCCACTTCAAACAATTGTTTTCCTCAACACTTGATTAAATATGGATCTCTCTGCATGAAGAACTCATCTTCCCATTTCACCTCTTTGAGTTGAGAATTCTTACATAAATATAGGAAATCCTAGTACCGTAGTGAATCATTCATCCACACAAATTTATCTAGTGAATTAGGGCCCTCTTGTAGTTGTTGAATTATCTTTCATTCTTTCTGATCCTATTTCCATTTTTTCCTTGATTCTTCCACCCAATCATATTGCATGATGGAAATAACACTTAGTAATCCCTCTATGTCTATTTCTTTTCTGGAAAGTATATTCGCCACCATATTTTGTTTTTCTTTTCTATAGGTAATTTCAATCATAAACTCACATCTTTGTAACCCATACTTTTTCTCTTCTAAAGATAATCATTTTTCCTATCTTGCGTTAAAACTACACTAATGCAATTCTCCGAGGAATCACATTCCACAATAAAGGTTTTTTGTGAATTCAAGCACAACTAATATAGGAGTTGCATAGATAGCCACTTTAATTTTTTCAAAATCTTTGGTTTCTACTTGAGTCCAAGAGAAGGCCTCCTTTTCTAATAACCTTGTTATAGGTAGTGATATTTGACCATAATTATTGATGGACTTTATGTAGTATCTAGTCAATCCCAAGAATACTCTAATATTCTTAAAGGTTTTAGGAATTATCCCTTTCATGATAGCCTTAATTTTGTTAAAGACCACTTTGACACCTTCATGAGATATAATACGACCCAAATATTCCACTTCATGTAACCCAAAGGAAAACTTAGAAGGTTTGGAATATAGTTGGTGCTCCTCCAATAGTTTTAAGACCCCCGGTAACATTGTACATTCGCTTCCCATGATTTTGTATAGATTAGTATATCGTCAAAAATTACTAACACACATTTTTTGAAGAAGGGTTTAAAAATATAATTCATCAATATTTAAAATGTGGAAGGTGCATTGGTTGTTGAGTTTTTTTTACCTTTGATATTTTAATATTTAAATGTAGAATAACTGGGTACTTGAAATCAATTGAACAATCATACACATAAGCATTCACACATGACACAGTATGTACCCTGGGGAAAACCCTCAAAACAATGAGGGAACAAAAAACCCAACAAGTCTCCTTAGCACAATGATAGATAGTAGATAATGTCTTTTATAATCGCATATTACATTCGGCACCCCTAGCATAAGGTAAGAGAGTAAACACCCTAGGTGTGATCACTAAGAAATAGAGAAGAGATATAAATATAAGAACTCTGCAGTATGTTTACATAAAGCACCCGTGGTGATTTTATAAGAGAGAAGTGCCAAGCACCCCAAGTTCTATTACCGATAGAAGAGTCCATCTATATGCCCTACATATAACCAATTCACAACTTCTGCACACATGCACACAATAACTTTCAGTTCACACTTTACTTTGATCTCATCAAAGTCTTGCGTGACAAATTCACAATGCCTTTCATCTTAGACATTATATCTTTGCTATTTTGACTTTAGGATGAACTCGCTATACAACTTGGAGCTAGAAAACTTAGTTAGGATGTTAACTCAAGTGTTGAACTTGAGTGCCGTCTTTTAGTTTAACTCAGGTGTCCCAACTTAAGTGTCACATATTAAGTGTCGTCTTTAGTTTAACTAAAGTGTCATCATGCAAGTCTCTTTAGTTAACTAGTTATTCTTTATTAACACTTAGTTAATTGTTTTAACTAAAATGATGCTTTATTGAATCACCAAAGTGATCAATTCGATTTCTCCTTAATTAAATCAAGTATTTATAATGAAAAATTCAAATTCTCTCTATTCTCAATGCAATTTAACTTTATCTCTTATCTTATCTACATGGTTCACATGTACCAACTTTAGTTTATCTATCATATCAATTATACTAAGGATATATGTCCATTGATGTGATCATATTATATTACTATCATTCCAAGTGGTCATATGCTAAAGTAATTCACGCTAGAGGTGGCTAGTCTCTAGAGGATACTTAATAGCTTACCCATTTCGAGTGACCATGGTTAGTAATACATCACACATCATTCATGCTTAAACATGCAAAGCATTACCTCTCCACATGAGGTCCACCTCAACACATCAGGATCTGGCTTGACATACAAGTCCTTAGTCTTTTCCAACGATACTGTACAACATCATCACTTTGGCATATCACAACATTCACCTCAACACATGAAGATTAACCTTTGCACATAAGGCTTAGTCATTCTTGAGTCCAACTCAAGTATCTACTCCAAGTTTCCTGAGTCAAACACCGGCTCCTAGAGGCGCTACCTCACACATGAGGCCCAATCCTAACACAAAAAATTGTCTTGGAGAATGAATCGTGATGCCGCAACTTTAAAACCCCCTCTCAATGAGGGAGGCATTCTCTACCATGCCAATCTTGTTTTGGAAGTACCTATAATTTGGTGATAATTTGTCACATACAAAGGATTAGTAAACATATCTACAATTTATTGATCAGTAGCAATGTACTGAAGTCTTAAGGCACCTCTCCGGACGATGTCTCTGATGAAGTGATACTTCATCTGAATGTGTTTCGAATTGTCATGAAACACAAGGTTTTCTGAGAGATTAATGCAACTCTGATTATTAGAGTGAATGACTGTAGTCTCAAGCTTCTCCTAAAAAACCCCAACAAGTAACTTCCTAAGCCACACAACTTCTTAGTAGGCAGTACCAACCGTAATATACTCTACTTATGTATTACTTTGGGCTACGGGGTCCTACTTCCTGCTAGACCAAGAGATCATAGCTATACCCAAGCTAAAACACAATTTGTATGTACTCTTTTGGTCCACATTGCTACCACCCCAATCAAAGTTGGCATATACAAGTAGGAATATCTGAATCCATAAGAAATCATACCTCAAAGGTATCTAAGCACATGCTTAGAAACAATCCAATGTCTATGCATACGATCATATATGAACTGATTTAAGATACTCAAAATATAACATATATCAGGTCTAGATTGTATCAAGTACATCAAGGAACCAATGAGCTATCTCTACATAGTATGATCCACTAGATCCGATCCAGAATCTGACTCATGTGCTTTCCTCAAATTAGAAACCATAGGAGTAGTCATGGATTTGAAATCCATCATACCAAACCTATGCAACACATCATTTGTGTACTTTCATTGTGATAGGAAAATATCATCTTTCCTTTACCAAACTTCAAGGCCAAGAAAGAAGTGCATAAGACCCAAGTACTATTTCATTTTGAACTTATAAGTAAGCTCCCTCTTGCATTGAACTATCAGTGTTCCTCTCCAGTAAGGAACACATCATCAACATAGAGAACCAAGATCAAAGGTTGGTTCTTCACAACTTTGAAGTACAGGTTTGGATCAACTTCACTTTTGGAGAAGCCCACGCTGTAAAGGTAGCTATCAATCCTTGAATACCAATCCCTTAGGACTTGCTTAAGTCCATACAAGTATTTCTTCATTTTGCATACATGGGACTCCTTATCATGAACTAAAAATCCCTCAGGTTGTTGAATGTATACCTCTTTCTCAACCTCACCATTGAAGAAGGAAGTCTTCACATCCATTTGGTGAAGCTTCCACCCAAGAACTGAAGCAATGGAAATCATTGCTTGAATAGTGGTGTACCTAGCCACAAGAGAAAATGTAGCATCATAGTCTAAGCCTTCTTTCTGTGAGAAACCACATGCTACAAATATGGATTTATACTTTTCAATACTTCCACCAACGTCATGTCTTATTTTATAAAACCACATGGAAGTTACTATGGACTTCCCTTCAAGTTTAGGAACCACTTTCGAAACACCATTATTCATAATAGATTTGTATTCCTCTACCATGGCATCGTTCCATACTTGTTGTTTAGCAATTTCTTCATAGGTGGAGGGTTCTGAATCACTGATGTGACTCGTCTATGCAACATATCCTGGATACCTATCAGGTCTCTTTCACTCTTTGGATGTGCCTAATGATGCTCTGATACTTCTTATCCTCTTTTAGAATGTCTCGTTACCATGCATATCTCCTATTAGCAAGAGGTTCATATAGTGATGTTTCAACTAGTTCTACTAGTTCTTCAGAAGCTAGGTAATTTGAGGACTCTTCTAGCTTCTCCTCTCAACATCTGAAAGAGGAGAACCAGAATATGGATCCTCCATCACGGGAGTCTCATGATCCTCCATGTATGAATCACACTAAATTTATTTTAGAGTGCTTGAAGGAAACCTATTCATGAAATGTCACATCTCTGTTGACTTCAATGTGTCTTTGTCCTAGTACATAGTTTATGTAGGCTTTGGACGATTCACTATAACCAACAAAAGTCCCTTTATTTACGGATGACTCCATATTTGTTCTCTTATCTTTTGGAACATGAATGTAGACATGACAACCGAAAATATTCAAGTGTCCAACATCTAGTTTTTCACCAATGAAAACTTATTTAGGAGTCTTCTCTCCTAGAATAGCATGCATGATTCTTTTTTGAATATAGAAGTGCTGGAGACTTCTACCCATAGAAACATAGGAACTCCAAGTTCCTATCCTATAAGCTTTCAGATTTAGAGCATCCTACTTTCCTTAAGGATCTACAACACTTATGATGATTCTCAGGGAATGCTTGAATGAGAAAATGATATGATTGCTAAAATTGATTCCTTGAACAAGAATCAGACTTGGGAACTTGTTCATCAACTACAAGGAAAGAATGATATGAAGTGTCGATGGGTCTATAAGACCATGTTTGCTTCTGACGGTGTTGTTGAATGTCACAAGGAATATTTGGTAGACAAGGGATTCTCTTAGAAAGAAGGAATCAACCATACTAAAACATTTTCCCCAGTTTCAAAGATGAATTTTATTCGATTGATCATTTCCCGTGGCTGCTGATTTTGGATGGGAACTTCATCAAATGGATGTTAAAAGTGTTTTTCTTCATGGAGACTTGTATGAATAAATATATATGGAACGAATTCCTAGTTTTGTTACAAATTATCTTGTTTTTCGTTTGAAGAAGTCATTGTATGGTTTGGAATACGAAACTCGTGCTTGGTATGTGAATATTGATTGTTTCTTTATCCATCTTGGCTTCAAAATTTGTGAATCTGATCACAGTATTTATGTATTACAAGATCATGGTGATACTTTAATTGTGGGATTATATGTTGATGATGTAGTCATAACTAGAAATAATGTCAATATGATTTTAAGGTTGAAGAAACAACTTGCAGATACCTTAGAAATTACTTATCTTGGTTTGGTGCATTTATTTTGGGGCATTCAAATTTTGAAAATGGATGATGTTTCTTTCTTTCTTGACCTAAATATTCTTTGGATCCTTTCAAACAATTCAAAATGGATGGTTGTAAGTCTTTTTCTACACCTTATTAGTCAGACATGAATTTTTTGAAAGAATGTAACTCTTTGTAAGTCGACACCACTCTTTATTGACAGTTGGTCAATAGCCTCATTTACTTAACGTCTCATAGTCGACCAAATCTCTCCTTTCTTGTTAGTGTTCTCCTAGTTCATGAAAGATCCTCGAGAAATCCACTTTAAGTTGCAAAGATAATTGTTTGCAATATCAAAGGAACTTATCATAATGGTATTGAGTATTGTCAGAGTACATAACCATTAGTCGTGTTCACTTATTCCAACTAGGGAGGTGACATTGATGACCACAAGTCCACTTCTAGAGATGTGTTTTGATTGAGTTCTAAACCCTTGGTATGGTCATGTAAGAAACAAAAGGAAGTCTATATTTCAACTTTAGAATTGGAGTAGCATAGCGTTGTCAATGCAGGTACAAATGCACTGTGGATTCATCAGGTTCTAGAAGAGCTTGGTTTCTTGTTCAGGCCTCGACAATTATCCATTGTGACATTTAGAGCACAATACAAGTTGTTGATAATCCTAGTGATCGTAGTAAGATGAAGCACATTGAAATTCATGTTCATTATTTGAGACAGTTTATGCAGGAAAATGTTGTATCGCTTGTTTATTGCAGGATAGATGATTAGATCGCTAATATATTTATGAATCATTTACTAAAATCTAAGTTTGTGAAACTTCGAGCTATGCCTGGGATTCAAGTAGTTGCAATTATGGGGGGATGTTAAGAGAAAGTAATTACATATCCTAAATCTCCATATCATTGTGTTGATGGGGGGGTTTTACAACCTAAGTTTATGCAAGTTCATCACACTCTTGATCATCTGGAGATATTCAATCGATAGACAATAGTCGACTAGCAAAGTAGTCGACTAGAGGATCTTTTCGTGGGAGAGCCAAAGACTCGACTCAATTATTGACGAGGCCATGGTTAGATCAACTACAACATTCGAATAGATTATGGGACTTTGAAAATTTCATGTAAATGGCTAGAACCAACGACCCCTATTTGTGAACCAGATATTGCTCGCTTCAAGGGAGTTCATTATATCTAAAGACTATAAAGTAAAAACCATGTGTCTTGTATTGATATCGTTGTTGTATCATTTATGATAATGCATTGTGATGTTTATATCATAATGCATTGTGGTTATGTGTTATAACTGTGTCTTTAAAAACCACCTCTCTTCTTGGAATAATGTTCCATTCTGTTAATTTATTTTATGTTCTATGGTTAAGGATGAATAGATTCCCAAAAAATGGAAACATTTTCTCCAGTGGCGAAGATGGATATAATCAGGTTGGTGCTTGCACTACTTTCTTAGTATATATGGACTATTTTTTGGATGGATGTTCAATCAAATTTCTCAAATGGTTATGTGAATGAAAAAATTTATGTGGAGAAACCTGAATGTTTTGAGGTTCGAGGTAATTAAGAATATTGTGTTTATAAGTTAAATAAGGGATTGATGGTCTTAAATAGGCACCAAGGGCATGGTATTGAATAATTTATAAGTATTTCCAAGATCATGGTCTAGTTAAAAGTTCATTTGAATCCATTCTCTATATTCTTCATTCTAGAAAGGATATTCTCAGAGTTTCTTTATATGTTGATGACTTAATTTATACTATGAACAGTTTTGAATTGATTCATAAGTTTAAGTCACATATGAGTGTTGAGTTTGAGATGACATATCTTCGAGAGTTGCATTATTTCTTGGGTATTAAAGTGTGGCAAAAAGAAGATAGTATTTGTATGTCACAAGCCAGGTATACTTGGGATATTTTGAAGTTCAAAATGAAGAGTTGCAAGACATGCAACTCCTCTAGAAATTGGGTTGAAGATAAACAAAAATGATAACTCCATTCTAGTTGATAATACTCTATATCATTAATTGGTTGGAAGTTTGATCTACCTAACTACAACTCAACCATATATAGATTTTTCAATGAGAATGGTTTCGAGATTAATTTCTTATCCTTGAGTGTTACATTGGAAATAATATGAGAGAATTTTGAGGTATCTACGAGGTACAATTCATTATGGATTGGTATACATGTCTACAAAATATTTCATATTGGTCATGACGCATGGATGATAGAAAGTATACTTTAGTTTACACATTCAACATGGTTTTAGCAATAGTTTCTTGGAATACTAAGAATAAATCTATAGTTTCAATTTCTGCAGCAAAACACCAGTATAAAGCAGCAACTACACCAGCATGTGAAGCAATTTGGTTTAGAATAATTTTGCGGGGTCTACATGAGTAGGAACAACCAACAAAATTGATTTGTCATAGTCAAAGTCATATTCATATTATTAAGAATCCTATGTTTCACAACAATACCAATCACATTGAAGTATAGTACCATTTTGTTCGAGACCTAGTTCAAGAAGATGTAGTTCAAATTGTGTATTGCATAATTTAAGAGAAAGTTGTAGATATTTTCCCCAAAGCACTCTCAAAGGACAAGTTCTACAAATTCAGAGATGATCTTGGAATCTCCCCAAATGATCATTATGGGGGAGAAATGTTGGGTTAATGAATCATTTGGAGATATCCTTAGGTTTGGTTTTACGAATATTGTTTATGGTGTTATTGTGATTATATCCCGAGCCAAGTTGGGATTAAGATCATATTTGTCGAGTGATTTTAGGGATAGATATTGAGACATAGTAGGATCATGTTTGATTCATGGGAAGCTTATCTTGATGTATAAATATGGGATTTATTGATGAAACACTTTGATCTAGTGTGTGCATTATTGTCTAAATTATCTTGCTCCATTCGTTGTTGAATTTGTTAGTTAAGACTACCAAACAAAAAATAAGTCTTATGGTTTGTAGAATAAGAACTAGACAGTCTGGTTTGTAGAATAAGAACTAGACAGTCGATAAATAGACGTTGTAGCAATATTTTGGAAGTTAGATTGTCGATATTTTGTTTCTAAATTTTTTTAAGACTGGTAAATCCATGTTTTCCCCCAAGGGGGGGAGGGGTAGCTTTGAGTTTTTGAACTGAATTGTTGATAAATAGTTGTCATGGGAGGAACCTTACTGCAAATATGGATCTCTATTTTGAAAATAGTGTTCTATACATTCTCAATTTTCATATAATATAATATTTTCTTACTTACAAAAACATCTCTAAAAAAAAACTCAAAAAAATTCATATCGACACTTTACTTCAAAATTTGAAAAACTTTCAATACCCTAAAGTTTTTGTAGATGCATTATCATCGTTTTTATTTAACTCAATTTTGACAAAAGTTCAAATTTTATGCCAATGCACTATTGGCACTCTTATGCATCTTTATGGGCTATTTTTCATAAATCATATTTCCAAATTTAAGGAAAGTGTTGATTGCCATGTTGTGTTGGTGTTTCTCCCTTCGACCCAAGTTCACTTTGTCCATCGACGAAACCCAAGATATTGGCTCGAAAGAGTAGCGCTCAGTCAGTAGCACATGTGACGTAGATTCCATCTCACCTGATATATCTCTTATGGGTAACTGTTAGAACCATGTTTTCAAAGTTGTGTGGGGATTGGCACCTTACTATATTGCTTGATTAAAGACGTTGGTTATATTACTTATTCATATTGCATGCATTCAAGATATGACTCTATTTTTCCATCAACAGAGATTATAACAGTTGATATAATTCCTTAGTAGTGATTCCAACTAAAAGCAGTGTGACATATGCATATAAAGACTCATTCGTAAGCAAATACACATACATTAAATCACAACATAAATTCACGCGACATAAGCACATTCATAAAATATACACATAGACAACATTTAATGTGGAAACTCGTCCGAGAAAAACCACAAAGGCTCTCTTCATTTGGAATGAGAAATATATGGCACCTTTCATCTGTGCACTCATCTTGCAGAATCTCTAGATATTATTCTATAATGTATACATACTTCCCTCTCCTCTCATTCTCTCTAGTCACATGTCTTTGAATTTTCCTCTCCTTCTCTACTGTCGATCCGCACACAGCCTGGATCGACACACTCTTCTCTACAACTATACAACTCTTCAACAGACAATAAACACATACCATCTAGGAAGTAAGCAACCAATCGAATGACCAGGAAGTAACCCACACACAACTTAGGTTCTCTCTTTTATAGACTCTTACATGTCATAATCAACTGACTTCATTATATTAGCCGATAGGCTGTCATTCCTATTCTCATACATTTATGTTACAACTATCACTAGACACTATCAACCCAAAATTCAAATATGCTTTATTCCCTAAACAACGTGTGACTCTAACTGAATTCTTACCCACGATCTCTCGGGATGTTATTTTCAACCGCTGCACACCGTCTATCATGGTTCCTTTAGTCGTCGATGATATCGTCGCATCTTCCCTTATGTCACGGACTTCTTCCCTTACGGTTGCTTCTGTCGTAGCTTTCCTTCTACTGTTACTTCTTCTATCATATCTATTCCTTTGTCACAGCTTCATCTGTCGCGCGACCAAAATCTTCATCTTTATCAACATAATTCTAACTGAATTCTGCCTATCTTTTCCTAGGGCCAACAAGCCCCCGACACTCATCTATGGCTCATCCCGAGCCACACTATGCTATTCCAAAGTTTCTTCTGTTATGATGACCTTACTTTGAAAATCTTGGAATATTTTCAGTATATACTATGTTTCTCATCACACATCCTTTTCTGCCTTCTTCAAATTTTCCACAAGGTCAGAATTGATGTGTTCTAAAATTGTAAGTCCTGCGGACTTTTCTGCTTGTTGCACTTTTTGATGTACATGTCGAATAATGCCTGTAATAATTTCTACTTCGGCCTGCAGTTTGGAGACTTTGGCAAACCTATGTTGTTGTTGAGTGCGCAGCATTGTGAGTTGTTATTGTAGTCTTTTCATATCAACAGCCTTAGCCATTTTCTCAGCTAAGGGAAAAAAATTCATCTCATTTTTCAGCTAATTCGCCTCTGTCTCGGCAATGGGTAGATGCTATGTGAATTTCTCTAATTTTGCGTCATCAATAAACACTTCTCATGTATGAGATAATTGTTCAAATTTCTTGGCGCATAGTTTGTCTAATTCTTATATTTTCTTAGCAGATTTTGTTGTTGTCATCCTTCTTTCTTCTAGCAACTCTAGGGGTGTGCTCGGTTTCACCTATGCCTCTAATTCTGCGACCTTTTGTGAATTTCCTCTATTATTTCACCAAGTCAAATGACCTTGGCCTGTACAAACATTTCATTCGTTATTCCTTCAACTACAAAATTACTGCAAGCAAGTGTTACAAATTTTTGAGCCTATTCTTGTCCTCCTCCCAGGTTTTGGATTTTTGTTCGGTTTCTTTGATTGTTTTCTTCATTTTACTAATAGTCTTTTTCGATTCACACACTTTCTTGATGAAAGCACCTTATCTAACCTTCATTTTCATGACTACGGAATTCGGTATCGCATAAACTTCATATAGCGCCATCTGCAAAACATGATGATCACATGGCCCAAGTTCTTGCCCATGGTATTCAATTATGTTTTTCTGAGGTCGAGTGCTTCTCCCACCAATTGAGATTTTATTGGTGGAATAGGTATGGACACCTCAATCAATTGCTCTTCTGATGGGCCCACTAATTCTTGTGACTTTGTCACCTATGGTCTATAATCAACCATGACCTCTACTTCTTTAACCACCGTACATAGCATCTGGAGTAGGTTGGTAATGCTTGTTGTGAGATATGTTTCTCACTCATCTACTTTTTGAAGACTCTGCATAGCGACCTCTGTCATTACTTCTGTCAGTAGGGTAACATCGTCGTTGTCAAGACCGACATTTCCTGTTGTTTTTTCATCCTTCCTTTTTTTATGCCTTGTGTCAGGTTGCTTAGTCTGCTTCCTCTTATCACCCACCACAGGATCTGTTTGGGTTGTGCTTGAATCATTCTAGGGGGGGTTAGGAGAATTCTGTGAATATTGTGTTGTTGTTGGTGGGTCCCCTCCCTCTCCATCCATCTGTGCTTCTGAATCATCATGTCACAGGTCTTATTTGGTAGCTAATAGGCCATCTGTTATAGGAACTCGGCATTCTTCCAGCCAGACTCGGGTAATGGCCTCGACTTCTTCTTCGGGAAACAAGAATTGGGTCTCCAACCATTGGCGACATGGATCTTGTCGTGGCTGCAACAAGATGTGATGGGGACCAATTATAAATTTGATAATTTTTCAAAACCATTGAACGGTTTCATCCATGATTCTTGTTTGATGCTTCACCTGATAGCGCATGGCCACTCCATGCATAAAAAATTCGGAACATTGTTGTCCCTTTGTTGCTCATTTTTTTCTTTCTCGAACCGAATATTTTGGTATCAATCTCCTCGACATCACACTGTTATGTCTACCACTTAGTAGTTTGTTGGTTCTGACCATGCGACAAACGAAATCAAGATAAGAAACCATGAATAATGAAATACATTACATTTTTCCTGTGACTCTTCTGCATCTATTAATAAACTCATTCACTAAATAATGTGACCAATTCATTTAAACTCCCTCTACATAGAATTCAGTTGATGTGATTGTACATGCGGTACATTGGTTGAGTTGCATCTTCTGTAACAATTTGGTAGCTAACACCTCAGCTATGATCCAAACAGTATGGTAATTGATGGAGCTGCTTAAAAATCCTTTGGTATCTTTGGAGAAATCATACTTATCCTTCATCTTCCTCTTCATCATAGTTTCCTAGTATTTTTTGAAAAAGGGCATTGGGTCTATGCTGTAAATTTCTTTCTCATTCCATTTGTTACCACCTAAGTTGTACTTAGTGCTTTTTTTATCAAGTGAGCCTAGTGAACCGGACAAAGATGATTTGTTCGGACTTCGAAAGACCTTCTGAATTGCTTCTGGGAAGTGCTTGATGTACTATATCACATGTTCATACCCTGTGGGGAAGTTGTAATAAAACGTTCTAGCATGATAGTATCTGTAAAAGACTCGGTCTCTTAGACTTTATTTGTCAATCTGATCAGCCCAGGGTGTTTTTTCCCTTGGTTATTATTGGCTATTGAATAAACAACTGATAATTTCTGAGTTTTTCACTCAATACCTCAAAAGTTGGGGTGGTTGGCTTGGCATTTAGGCCTATTGAGGTTATTCGAGTCTATGTGTCAATGTATAAACATGCTAGGCATCATGATCGAGTCATATGAACATGTCTAAGTCCCCCTAGGTTTTTTTTTTAAGTTTTTTTTTAATTTTAATTTTTCCACAAAACTTAGGTTATTTTTTAATAGTCTAATTGGAAAATTTGGTTTTGTAATAAAAGTGGGCTCGGAAATCAGTTTCAGTCATGGGGGTGCTCATTTTCAAGCTTAGAGCACCATGTAAACCCATAGACCCGCTTTTTCTAAATTTTGAGTGGTTTTTCCATCACTCAGGTCAAAAATCCCTAAAAATCAAATATTGATTATTTAATTGATAAATTAATTAAATAATGGAGAAAACCCCTAATCCTAAATCATTGGGATTTGCTCCAATTTGACTGAAATCGGTCTCATCGGCTTGGGATGGATTGGATATTACAATTCCTTAACTGAAGGAGATGATCTAGACTGAACAGAGGGTACATTAATGCATGCAATCTTGGGAATTGTGCCCTCCCTCTCTCCTCCACACGTGTGGGCTCATCTGGATGAGTTTTGGTGGATGGTTCAGTCAGCAGGTTGAGGTGTTAGTCAGATCAGATCTCCGATTGACAATCACACTCAATGAGACTCAGATCAGACTCAGATCAGGCTCAGATTCACTCCACATGCATCTGCAGTCTCTCTCTCCTTGGGATTTACGCCCCCCCTAGGATAGATATCCTGTTTTTGCTATAAATAAAGCATAGATTACCTCTTCCAAGCTAGTTAGAACTGGGATTGAGGTGTTGTTGCTATTGTACTGTTGTTATTGTTCATTTTAAATAAGGAAAAGATTTGGAGGCAAGACAGTGTCATGTTATTGTGTTTGTGGATGAGCATTGCCATGTTTTACTGAGGTAACATGTATATATGTTCATAATTTGTTGATTGTTTGTGGATCCATTACAAAAGATCGATAATAAGTTTATTATGATCTTGATAGGAAAAGAGTCTGTTAATAAGTTTATTGGCCATCTCTTTCCTTTTGATGCATGTTTAGGGATCTCGATTCAACATGTTTTATAAGTTTATATGCATGCTATTCTGAAATCTCTGTTTATGTATTAACCGGATCTCACAAGCATTTTGGCAAGTCTTTGGATTCAGTTGCAGGTTCCTAGCTTGGAGAGGGTATTGGATCTAGCTTGCTTCCTCACTTTCTCCAAAACTTTTGCAAAGGCATATTCCCTTGACATTCCACCGGAAAGCTCCATGGTTGATCTTCAAGGCTTCCAGCACTCTTTCTCTCTCTTCCTCCTTATAAAAATCCAAATCTTACCTGGTTACTTTGGTTACAAGATTTGTTATCATTTAGATCTATCATATTAAATTAAAACTTACATATATCTATTATTTCAAAGATCATAATCTAGATCTCATTTCTAAAAGGTCTCATTAAGCATTATAGATCTAGTTTAGGGAAATCGTCCATTTTGCATGGCAATTTAAAGAAAATCCATAGGTTGCATGCGTTAGATTTCTGTTTCTGTTTTAAAAGATTAAATCCATCAATCAATGCATATCTCATTGGCTGCACAAAAAGAAAGCCAAGATCCCAAGTAAATCTTGCTTTCCTTGGTTCCTTTTTCACCATTTTAGCTAGTTTTAACTTAGTTTTGTTTGGTTTAAAGTAGGCTGACCCAAAGGCACTTTCAAAGTGCTTTTGGACATATTTCATTCTAACATGCTCTCTGTATTTTAGTAGGAATAACAGAAAGAAGAGAAGCTGTTGTTCGAAAGTGGCTTTGGGATCGTTCAAATCCCCCCAGGGGGCTCCCCTTTGACTGTAAATTTTAAATTTTGGGAAAGTTGTAAGATCTTGATTTCATCCTATATAAGAACCAAGAGGATTCAAATCATTTTACTGATATTGTAACAGCATATAATAAAAAATTTCTCCGAATAGGCTCTTTCGAGCCCATTCCCCATCCCCCCTGAGGGGATTCGCGCCTTTTTGTTATTTTTCGCATTGTCTTATTTCTGTTCGCTTTAGATTAGTTTCATTCATACATAAAAACATGCTTTGATTACTTTATCATATATTCCACATTTCAGTATCAAAGTAACTTGAATACTTACCCCATGACTTCTCGATTGACCCAAAAGGGAAAAGATATGCGTGGTAGGAATAATTAGGAAAGTTGTGATTTGTTTTTGCTTGCTGATTATCATTAATTTCTATAAGTAATTGTCCTAAAATCAACCCCCCTCCTTGATTCCCCGATTGAGGTCCACTTGGACCGAAAGAGGTTCCTGGAGGGTTTTTCTTTCTAAGAAAACACATCCTTTAAAACTCACTAAAATTGACAAGACTCCGGTGTGTATGCTCTGTACTTGGTTGCGGTTCATCTGATCAGTTAAGATGCATCAAAAGAAACGTGAGTGACTATTTTAATTAGTCTTCACCTTCCCTAATCAACCACCATTAGGCGAAAATCCAACGCCTCGATCAAACCGTAAGCAGTGGCAAAATACCCAAAGGAAGCGGGAACTCCTAAAAAGTGACCTCGAGGTGTCGATCTCTCTTACACCTTCGGGTGCATTATGAACAATAGTCTCGGAGACTCCATTCAGCCCACATATTCCTTGTGAGTAGCCATGAAGGTTTAGTTTTGGACATACTCCAAGTATTCTTGGGTATATCTAGAGTCCCCCCCTCGCCTAATTTTAATCAACTCATATTTCACATTAACTTAAAACGTACCAAGAGGCAATCGCAAAACATTCACTCCAAGCACATGCAATTTCATTGATTATTTTATGACTCCATTTTAAGGCACTGGATATTTTCTTTCTATATATATATATATATTGTGTCTCAGCATTGTGCTTTCGTGCGCTCATTTTTTATCTTGTCATATATGGTTGTTTATGGTTAAATTTCAAACTCCTAAGTAACTCGTTCAGTTTAACATCACCATACTAAATAATTTTTCCTTAGTAACTTAATAGGGTATACCCCCCTTGGCTTCGTTAGGAGATGAGCCTAAGCAGAGGAGTCAAGAACAAGGTGACAGCCTTGAATCGAGACTTGCCCCCAAGGACACACTGAGTGGCTTGAAGATTTCTGCCACATTCCCCCCAAGTGTGTGAAAGGCGGCAACACTTTTTGGCGATGTTGCCGGGGATAATTCTTTTTATTCCCGAGTACGACTTAGCTTAACTTTTTTCTAAACAACTAAAAAGATTAAAAAAAAATTGATTGACCTTGTCTTTAAAAAACATAAAAATTAAAACTCGATCCATCTGGTGACTCCACTATCTAACATCCCTCCAAGAATTTCTACCCGAAGGAATCGCCATCAACTATTCAATCCTCTCCCTGATCCCGGAAGGTTTATTAGGGAAAGATTGAATATGCAGACTTCTTGTAGAAACCTTGAAAATTTAGGAGACCAATCCCTCTCAGATATCCATCACTTATTTGTAGAGAGTCATGTTCACCAATCTCAAAAAATGACATAATTATTCAAACCCCTTGACTTTTCTCAAATAGCAGGTGCTCCCCATGCCATTCCAAAAGATGATATCAAGAAGATCCCCATATTTCAAGGCAATAATGCCATCACTGCCAAGTCTCACCTTCGAAAGTTTGAAAAGCACCTGGTCAGTTATTGCAATGATGCTACCCATGACCATGACGATGTCAAAATGAAGCTCTTTGCTTTATCCCTAGAAGATGATGTTGAAGAGTGGTACCTCGACCTAGATGATGATTCATATAAAACTCTTAATGAATTCCAAGATGGTTTTAGGAAGAAATGGGGAGAAAAGAAGGAACCAAGACATTTGCTTACTGCCCTTTATAGCATAAATAAGATGGAGAATGAAACCATGGATGAATTTAACACTGAATTCAAGCGTGTGGTTGAGGGCCTTCCTAGAGACATCAAGCCAAAAAATGCGTCTATCCTCATATCCTACATTGAAGCCTTCATCGGTGACTTAAGGTACCAGTTGAGAGATAAAGAACTGGCCGATCTAAAAACTACCCAGGAATTGGCCAAGAAAATAGAAAAGAATATGTAATCTTTAGGAAAGTTCAACATTCCAGGTTACACTAGGGGAAACACTTCCTGCAACAAAGAGACCAAGGATAAAGCTGTTGAATCCGAAGAAAAGGGAACTTCTAAAGATCCCATGGAAAAGGTGGCGGACATGATAAAAAACTTTGTTACTAGTCAAAACCAACAGATGGCCAATCATACTGCACAATTGAATGACATGCAGAATAGATTGATCACAATGGAAAGGAATAATGGACCTAGGAACTTTCAGCCCAAGAAAAATCAGATGTATCAGAAGAAAGCCCCTCAGCAAGAGCCTAGGAGTCCAAACCAGTTAGACTCAGCTAACATGGTAGAAGAAGTACTTCAATGGTGTAGAGCTTGTGAACAATTCCACCAAGAAAGCACTTGTTATGTTGCAAATCAAGTCATGGAACATGGACTTACCGAGGTCAGTAGTCAGTAAACAACTTCAAGCAAGCCTGATCATGTATACATGGTAGGCCAGGCTTACCCTTTATCACCAGCTAAACAGTACAAACCTAAGGATGAAACCATTGCAGAATCTTATAGTGAAACTTATGATGAAAACTGTAATGTGCATGTTGGGACTCCTACGTGTTTTCCATATAATGATGACAGTCTGGAAGGTTTACTACCTTGTGACCTTTTCTCTGAAGAAGATGAGTATGAAAATGAGGACAAGTATAACTTGGAGTGTGATACAAGTGACGAAGACTTCCTTATCTCCAACAAAGATGTTGATGAGGAGTCCTGGACATTCATGGAAAATCCAGTCTATGACATGAATAAAGAGGAAAATAATGAACCAAAAACTTTTGATGGTTTTGTTGATTCTCCTGTCTATGGCATATCTAAAGGAGAGGGCATGGACCTTGTGGCCTTAGGAAACTTTGATATGGAAAAGGAGCATGCAGTTTATCGATATTATCAGTCTGAGCCATATATCAGTATCAATAATGAAGACAAAGAGAACTTGATATCAACAATGGGGAATCCATCACATCTGACATAGATGGTGGTGATGACTATCAGGATTTTTGTGGATATCTTATTAAGAATCCTATCTATGCTATATCCAGCAAGGGGAGTCTCTATTTAGAAATGTGTGGAAGTCCAATCTAGTATACTTCCATAGAGAGAATCATGGATCTGGAGACCTGGGAAAATCCTAGTATAGAAGAGAAACATTCAAAACTCTTATATGGTCATTTAGAGTCATATCATGCAGAGCTGCACAAAGGTATCAATAATGAAGACATTGAGAAGTAGTGTTGTGAAAAGACAGAGATGATGCAGTTAGTAGAATATCAGTCTCAACCATCTTCTTCACATATAGAGTTTCCTTATGATTTGGAGCCGCTTGAGGCTTATACAGTGAGTTATCATCCGGTAAGCCTTGATGATCAGTATGATGGTGTAGTCAATTTGCCTCATCATTCCGATTTGTACATCAACCCTATCCAGTCATGGATAGAAGCATCCTGCGCAAGAACTTACCAGTTTGGGAGGAAGTTTGACGACATTATTCATGCCTATGATTTCCCATCCATCCCGCCCCTTCTAGATCATCACGCAGGTTTTCATTTTCTGAATAAAGTATACTTACTTTGGCTGGTAACCAAAGACAAAGAAAATAATTTTTATGTGAATAAAATGCTTAGGTGGTTACATTGGATTTTTTATTACACCTAATCTTTTTATACCATACTTAGAGTAGGAAAATAAGCTCCTAAAAGAGAGCATTTACTTTCTGCATTTCAGTTTTGTACTTAGCTATAATAAAAAAATTCTTTCATTAGTTAGTTACATTTATTTTGTTTAAATAAATCAGATTAATGGTTCATTTGGATTTTATATAAATCTTGTGCTACTGAGGTTTTCTTGTCAAGTTGAGATGTTTTTATAGGGTGTTTAAACCAGAGATTCTGGTGTTCTCGTATCCTCTCCTTGGCATATGACCAGATCAAGCACACGTCCCGCAGTTGGAGCCAGATGTTACCACCTAAGTTGCACTTAGTTTAGTGGTTTTTTATCAAGTGGGCCTGGTGAACCAAACAAAGATGATTTGTTCGGACTTTAGAAGACCTTCCGAATTGCTTCTAGGAAGTGCTTGTTGTACTATATCACATGTTCATACCCCGTGAGGGAGTTGTAATAAAATGTTCTAGCATGATAGTGTCTGTAAAAGACTCGGCCTCTTAGACTTGATTTTTCAATCCGATCATCCCAGGGTGTTTTTTCCCTTGGTTATTATTGGTTGTGGAATAAACGACTCATAATTTCTAAGTTTTTCACTCAATACCTCCAAAGTTGGGGTGGTCGGCTTGGCATTTAGGCCTATTGAGATTATTAGAGTCTATGTGTCAATGTATAAACATGCTAGGCATCATGGTCGAGTCATATGAACATGTCTAAGTCCCACTAGGTTTTTATTTTGTTTATTTTTTTAAAGTTTTATTTAATTTTAATTTTTCCACAAAACTTAGGCTATTTTTTAATAGTCTAATTGGAAAATTTGGTTTTGTAATAAAAGTGGGCTCGAAAATCAGTTTTAGTCATGGGGATGCTCATTTTCAAGCTTAGAGCACCATGTAAACCCATAGACCCACTTTTCTAAGTTTTGAGTGATTTGTCCATCACTCAAGTAAAAAATCCCTAAAAATCAAATATTAATTATTTAATTGATAAATTAATTAAATAATGGAGAAAACCCCAAATCCTAAATCATTGGGATTTGCTCCAATTTGACTGAAATCAGTCTCATCGGCTTGGGATGCACTGGATCTGAAAAATTCCTTGACTGAAGGAGTTGATCTGGACTGAATAGAGGGTACATTAATGCATGTAATCTTGGGAATTGCACCCTCCCTCTCTCCTCCACGCGTGTGGGCTCATCTGGATGAGTTTTGGTGGATGCTTCAGTCAGCAGGTTGAGGTGTCAGTCAGATCATATCTCCGATTGACAGTTGCACTCAGTGAGACTCAAATCAGACTCAGATTCACTCCACATGCAGCTGCAATCTCTCTCTCCTTGGGATTTGCGCCCCCCTGGGCTAGGTCTCCTGTTTTTGCTATAAATAAAGCACATATTACCTCTTCCAAGCTAGTTAGAATTGGGATTGAGGCGTTGTTGCTATTGTACTGTCGTTATTTTTCATTTGAAATAAGGATAAGCTTTGGAGGCAAGATGATGTCATGTTATTGTGTGTGTGGATGAGCATTGCCATGTTTTACTGAGGTACCTGTATCAATGTTCATAATTTATTGATTGTTTGTGGATCCATTGCAAAAGATAGATAATACGTTTATTAGGATATTTATAGAAAAGGAGTTTGTTAATAATTTTATTGGCCATCTCTTTCCTTTTGATGCATGTTTAGGGATCTAGATTCAACATGTTTTATAAGTTTATATCCATGCTATTCTGAAATCTCTGTTTATGTATTAACTGGATCTCACAAGCATTTTGGCAAGTCTTTGGATTCAGTTGCAGGTTCCTATCTTGGAGAGGGTGCTGATCTAGATTGATTCCTCACTTTCTCCAAAACTTTCTCAAAGGAATAGTCCCTCGACATTCCACCGGAAAGCTCCATGGTTGATCTTCAAGGCTTCCAGCACTCTTTCTCTCTCTTCCTCCTTATAAAAATCCAAATCTTACCTAGTTAATTTGGTTACAATATTTGTTATCATTTAGATCTGTCATATTAAAGTAAAAATTACATAGATCTATTATTTCAAAGCTGATAATCTAGATCTCATTTCTAAAAGGTCTCATTAAGCATTCTAGATCTAGTTCAGGGAAATCATCCGTTTTGCATGGCAATTTAAAGAAAATTCATAGGTTTCATGTGTTAGATTTATGTTTCCATTTTAAAAAGATTAAATCCATCAATTAGTGCATATCTCATTGGCTTCCCAAACAGCAAGCCAAGATCCCAAGGAAAGCTTTCCTTGGTTCCTTTTTCACCGTTTTAGCTAGTTTTAACTTAGTTTTGTTTGGTTTAAAGTAGTCTAACCCAAAGGAACTTTCAAAGTGATTTTGGACATATTTAATTCTAAAATTATCTCTATATTTTAGCAGACATAACAGAAAGAAGAGAAGCTGTTGTTCGAAAGTGGCTTTGGGATCGTTCAAATCCCCCCAGGGGGCTCCCCTTTGACTGTAAATTTTAAATTTTGGGAAAGTTGTAAGATCTTGGTTTCATCCTATAAGAAACAAGAGGATTCAGATCATTTTAATAATATTGTAACAACAGATAATAAAAAATTTCTCTGGATAGGCTCTTTTGAGCCCATTCCCCATCCCCCCTAGGGGGATTCACGCCTTTTTGTTATTTTTCGCATTGTCTTATTTCTGTTCACTTTAGATTAGTTTCATTAATACATAAAAACATGATTTGATTACTTTATCATATATTCCACGTTTCAGTATCAAATTAACTTAAATACTTACCCCACGACTAATTCCCGATTGACCCGCAAGGGGAAAGAGATGCGTGGTAGGAATAATTAGAAAACTTGTGATTTGTTTTTGCTTGCTGCTTATCATTAATTTATGTAATTAATTTTTACAAAATCAACCCCCTTCTTGATTCCATGATTGAGGTCCACTTGGACCGAAAGAGGTTCCTAGAGGGTTTTTCTTTCTAAGAAAACGCATCCTTTAAAACTCACTAAAATTGACAAGACTCTGGTGTGTATGCTCTGTACTTGGCTATGGTTCATCTGATCAATCAAGCTGCATCAAAAGTAATGTGAGTGACTATTTTAATTAGTCTTCACCTTCCCCAATCAACCACCATCAGGCGAAAATCCAACCCCTTGATCAAACCATAAGCGGTGGCAAAATACCCAAAGGAAGCGGGCACTTTTGAAAAGTGACCTTGAGGCGTCGATATTTGTTACACCTTCAGGTGCATTATGAACAACAGTCTCAGAGACTCCATTCATCCCACATATTCCTTTGCAGGTAACCATGAAGGTTTAGTTTTGTACATACTCCAAGTACTCTCGGGTATATCTGGAGTCCCCCCCTCGCCTAGTTTTAATCAACTCATATTTCACATTAACTTAAAACGTACCAAGAGGCAATCGCAAAACATTCACTCCAAGCACATGCAAGTACATTGATTATTTTATGA
>LPNX010177341.1:244741-259801 GCA_001517045.1 Pseudotsuga menziesii
ATATTTTTGACGCGTTCCCCCCAGGTATATGAAAGGCTGCAACACCCCCAACACAGTTTCAAGTCACCATTTTCATCATTATTTAATGCCCAACCCAATTTACTTACTGTGTCAAATTAAGTCATTTCTCGTAAACAAATATGACTGAAACACATGAAGAATTTTTACAACTTTTAATAAGAAGTAATAAAAACACAGTCACACATAAAAAAATCAAACCTAGGATTTTGGTCAAATGACCCAGGAAATACCCCAACCTTCGGGGAAAACTTGTGCTTGAGAGAGAGAGAATTTATTTTCTTTAGTAAAAATGAAGTACAACAAAAATCAGAGATGAAATTCTCTCCACCATAGTGCTTAGCAAGTTGAATAAATTGAGAATTTCACAGTCAATTTTTTCCAACCAGCTGCCTCAAAAAACGTGCCAAAATGATTATATGGATTTTCTCGATTTTTGTTCCCATTGTTGTACCGTACGGACTGTATATACCTTGATTTTTGTGTCCACCTACTGTACTATATGGATCTGTATGGACCACCTCGAATTTTGTGCCCACAAAATTTTGTGTCCTTCCTCAAAATTCATGCCCAGAAATTACCTCGGGAAGCATGTTGTACGGTCTTAGGAAACGTGTCCAATACTTCTCTCTCTCTAAACCTACAATTTTTCTACTTCTTTGCTCTCCAAATCTCATGGAAAAAAAGAATGAGACTTTAATTCCTTCCATTGCCTTTTTGGTGTCTAAATGAGGAAGCTGAATAGTCATCTAATCCAAGGGCCCAAAAACAATTAGATGGATTTGAGATTAAATGCACTTTTGATTCACTCCAAAATTAATTTCACTCACCTCACTTAAATTTATCAAAAATTCACTTTATTCTCTAAAGTGAAAACTAAAACTCATCTCAAGTTATTAATTGCAAGGGGCACTTTAATTTTCCCCTTTTTATCACTTAGGAAAAATTCACTAGGGGAAGAATTTCCTACGTACAAAAATCAACACTCCCTCTTGCCAAGGAAGGTGTTTTGCACCACACCCAACTTGTCTCTTAAATGAATGAACTTTCCTCTCCCATGTAACTTCATTAGGATATCTGCAACATGCTCATCAGTGGAAATGTATTGCAACTCCACAGCTACTCTCTAAACATAATCATGGATCAAATGGTACTTGATATAAATATGCTTTGACCTGTCGTGAAATACAAGATTCTCAGAGAGATGGATGCAACTCTGATTGTCACAATAAATCATCGTAGACCTCGGCTCCTTATCAAGTAAATCCACCAATAACTCGTAAAGCCACAGTGATTCGCAACTATCCTGACTGGATGCCATGTACTCAGCCTCTACAGAACTCAAAGAAACATAATTTTGCTTTTGATTGAACCACGACCCCACTATCAATCCCAAACTTAAACAACATTCGATAGTGCTCTTCCGGTCCGCCAAACTACCTGCCCAATCTGAATCCGCGAAGCCTATCAAACTAACCCCACATGATATCCTATAATCCATACCATAATCCATTGTACCTATAAGGTATCTCAACACATGTTCTGCGGCAACTCAGTGCACTCTCCTAGGATCCACCATGAACTGACTAAGAATGTCCACCGCAAAACACAAATATGTCCCAGAGTTGACTAGATACATCAACGAACCTATGATATGACGATATAAGGTAGGATCCACCAACTCTCCCTCATAAGCATGAAGCTTCTTCAAGTTCGTGACCAAAGGTGTAGACATCGTCCTCCAATCCTCCATCTAAAATATCCTCAAAATATCCACTGCATATTTTCCCTACCCTAGGAAAATATGACCTAGCTCCTGCCAAACTTATAATCCCAAAAAATAATGCATCAACCTAATGTCAGTCATCTCATACTATGAATCAATATCTCTCTTGAAAATTGCAATAGGTCTCTCATCACCTGTGCTCAAAAAATCATCCACATACAACAGAAGAATGAGAGGATCATCTCCAACCATGATGAAGTAGAGATTAGGATCGGCCTCACTCTTATTAAAAACCCATCAATAGCAAGTAAGAGTCTATCCTGGAATACCCAAACTATCTGGCATCACTATAGTCCTCACCGGCTCCTTGGACGGTCCAAAATCCTTAGCTTCCTTCAGGTTCTCCCGAATCCATTTAGGATTCCTCTTCCCTGAAGGTTGCTCCCAAAATGGTATGCCATCATCTGAATAACTCCCAGGAGTAGAAGGCTCGGTAACCTGTGTACCAGGAGCTGGTGAACCAACAACTGGTGAAATCTGTGATCAGGTAGCTCTGTATGGTGATCATGTTACCTAAGAACCAAAACCTGTCCTCGGAGAACCTGTTGGCTGAACCACTAAACCTAAATATCACGTTCCTGTGACCTATGCCCCAATAACCCCTCAAACCTGTGAACATGTACTATGTACTAAAGGTACATGTGAAGCTGCATGAGATGTGGGAACCTACTGCTCTCCCAACACTGACTCTCTATACTTCCTGAAGGCTCACTTGTCCTCAAATATTACTCCTCGCCTCACAAGAAACCTTCCTTGGGGTAGGAAGATAAATGTGGAAGGCCCTCAAAGTCTCATCATACCCCACAAAGATGCCTCTCTCTGTTGTGGGCTCAAGATTTGTCCTCTTCTTAGAAGGGACATATGAAAAAGTCAGGCAACCAAATATACGAAAAATAACTCACCTTAGGTTTATGGGGACTCAGGGAACATATCCTCAGGATTCTTGTTCCCCAAGGCACGATGGGGACTCATGTTCTGAAGGTATACAGTTGTACTACATGCCTCTTCCCAAAGAAAGAAAGGAAGTGATTGATCATGTAACATGGCTCTTGTTGCTCCAACAATATATCGGTTCTTCCTTTTTGCCACTCCATTATGCTCAGGAGAGTATGGTGCTTGCAATTGTCTCTGTATTCCCTCCTTTCTATAATACTCATTGAAATCCTTAGATGTATAGTCACCCCTATTATCTTATCTGAGTTCCTGAATCCTCCTCCCAGTTTGGTTCTCCAGTACAAGAGCTTTGAACCCTTGGAATTTTGCAAGACCTCCACAAATTTCTTACTCCTCAGGAAGTAGATCCAAGTATTCTTGGAATGACCATCGATGAATGTCACATAATACTCAAAAAATCTCAGAGAAATAGATTACACAGGACCACACAAATTAGAATGTATCAAATCAAGTACTCCCGATGGTCTGTTATCATTGTTCAAAAAAGAAGTCTTGGTGTACTTTCCCAAGGAACACCCTCTGCATACATCATTGTCCTCAGTGTTGAACTCAAGTAAACCTTTCACCATGTACCTCAACATCCTCAAATTTGGATGATGCAGATGAGCCATCCTCCTATGCCATGGCTCACAAAGATTGTTGTCTCTTCTATGTTTCAAAGCATGTTGGGGATGAAACAAGAGCTTGTACAGCTTCTCACATCTGACTCTAATGGTGTAAGAGGAAAATTGACTTATAGTATCTAGGAAAACTCGCACGTGTCCATCTAGGAAAGTCACCCCAAGTCCTCTATCCTTGATCATGGAAACTCATATCAAGTTCATCTTCATCCCAGGTACAAATAACACGTCCCTAAAGGTCATGGGACTCATGGACTCTCTCTGAAATGAAATGGTCCCAGGCCCAATAACTCTAACAATTGTGTCATCCCGCAACACTATCCCTGCCTATGAAAGCTCGAAGAACACATCTCGGGTACCTGTCATGTGGCTCGAATCTCCATTGTCAATATACCACATGTTGGTGGTGGATTCAATGAAAGAATGTCCAGTCAATAAGGAATACTCCCTCTCAATATTAATGTCTTCACTGGTGATGATGGATTCTTTATCTCTACCAACCTGCCCAGCACAGAGAGAAAAATATCTCTCAAATCTAGTAGTAAACTCCTCAACCTCTAATGAAGTTGTTATCTGCTTCTGCTGCTTCTTCTTCTTCTGTGGGTATTGTCCAACATAGTGCCCAAGCTTCTGACAAGCAAATCAATTTACAATTCTCAAGTCCTTCTTCTATCCATCCTGTTGCTTATCCCCACCCATATTGGGGCCCTTCTTGAACTTCTTCTTTCCCTTGGGATTCAAAGCCACATTATCCTCATCCCCCCTACTAGTATAAGAGATCCCCTTCACAAGACCTATTTGGGTCTCCTCCTAAACAAAATTATCCCAAATTCTGTCCTAAGAAGGCAAGTTCTCCATGGCTACTATAGCCTCCAAAGAAAAATCCCAAGGATTTGCAACCTCTGTCACAGTTGTTCGCACTAGCTAAGAGACAGAAACAACCTCTCCCACTGCTCCAAGATCATCTCTCACTTGAGATATCCTACTAAGGTAGGAAGTCACTCCCTCAGCCTTGGCCATCTTGATACTCTTCAATTTATCTCTCAACACCATTTTCCTATTCTCATTTGAGCTTTGAAACAAGTTGGGAAAAGCATACCACATATGATATGCACTGGTTTTATTAGAAATGTGAGGGATAACATGATCTTTAACTACATCTAGAATATTCCTTCTGTATTTTATGTCCTTCTTATTGAAGGAAGAAACTGCTTGTGAATCGGTGGAAGCGGGAAATACAATAGGATTCATTGTTGTATTGTGAACCACTTCATCCCATAATTCATTTTCTTCCAATATAAGCACCAATTTAGCTTTCCATGGGACAAAATTTCCAGCCCCATCTAGCCTATCATTCAACCTTAGTCTCGTTTCCATTTTCACTACATAATTCAAGTCTCAACAAGGTGTTTCCCACTGACATTCTGAAATTTTTCACTATATAAAATTATTCCCCTTCTTTAACAAAGCTCTGATACCATGTAAATTTCTATCTCATTCCCCCAACCCAGTTTCAAGCCACCATTTTCATCATTGTTTAATGCCCAACCCAATTTACTTTCTACTGCAAATTAAGTCATTTCTCATAAACAAATATGACTGAAACACATGAAGAATATTTACAACTTTTAATAAGAATTAATAAAAGCACAGTCACACATAAAAAAATCTGACTCTAAATTTTGGTCAAATGACCCAGGAAAAACCCCAACCTCCGAGGAAAACTTGTGCTTGAGAGAGAACTTTATTTTCTTTAGTAAAAATAAAGTACAACAAAAATCAGAGATGAACTTATATCCACCACAGTTGTCAACAAATTGAATAAACTCAAAAAATTTCACAGGCAAATTTCCTGCCAACCAGTTGCCCCAAAAAACGTGCCAAAATGATTGTACAGACTATCTCGATCTTCGTTCCCATTGTTATACCATATGTACTCTATGGACCTCAATTTTTGTGCCCACCTGTTGTATCGTACATACTGTACGGATATGTATGGACCACCTTGAATTTTGCGACTAGAAAACTATGAGGGCCGCCTTGAAATTTGTGCCCAAAAATTGCCTCGAGGAGCGTTTTGTACAGAAATTCAATTACCAGTGTTGTACGGTCTTGGGAAACAGGCCCAATGCTGCTCTCTCTCTCAACATGCAATTTTTCTTTTTCTCTGCTCTTCAACTCTCATGGAAAAAAAAAGAATGAGACTCTAATGCCTTCCCTTGCCTTTTTGGTGTCTAAATTAGGAAGTTTAATAGTCATCCAATCCAAGGGCTCAAAATGAATTAGATGGATGGATGAGATTAAATGCACTTTTAATTCTGTCCAAAATTAATTTCACTCACCTCACCCAAATTTATTAAAAAGTCAATTTATTCTCTGAAGTGAAAATTAAAACTCATCTCAAGTTATTAATTGCAAAGGTCACTTTAATTTTCCCCGTTTTATGACTTAGGAAAAAGTCACTAGGAGAACACTTTCCTAGGTACAAAAATAAACATATGGATGTAAGTGGTAGTCCTGTAATTGTTGTTATCAGCTCGACAAACACGGAATTTTTTCTATCAATCCATAGGCAGCCACCATGAAATGATACCAATAACTGTTTGACACATGCATTCACTTCTATGCTTCAGACAAAATGCAACATATACATCAACGACAATAATCCTCCCTATTCAATTCCTCTTTCCCATTCCATTGCATCTAGTCACTTCGGGCCATTCGGTGTATCTTGATAACCACCATGTAGTTCTTCATGTCCAAATATGGATATTTCCTTGTGCCATGATCGACAAAGATCGGCTTATTAAGGTTTAGTGAAATGTTATGGGACACCTGAACTCCTTCTGGCATAGACGGTGCTACCAGTAAGTACCGTGCATTCTTCAGAACTCTAATTCTTGGCGCATCATATCGTCTTGGTGGAACATATGGTGGAATCATAGTCATAGACGTTGATTCTTCCACCTCCTCTAGAGGTGTTGGTGCTGGTGCTTTCTTCTTTCAGCTTTAGGAACGTTTCCCCATTGTTGTACCATATGAACCCATTGGTTCTGGTCTTAACCTGACTGTAGAGATAAATGGAACTTGTCCAGCTTCTTCAGCAGTCACAGCCTAAAGTGGAACATATCCAGCAGTGTCTTTCATAATGAGTGTGGGTGATGTGGTCGTGACACCAAATTCTGTTGTTGTGCTTGTACTGGAAATCAAAATAACCATGTTCCATGGCAACTCAGTTCGTCTCTTACAGTTGTAGACAGGAATCTCTCTCTCGAATGTAGTAGGATGAATTGAATACTCAGGCGTGAATAGTGATAATGTCTAGTCATTCATTCTGTAAGTCCTCCACTTGGGTAATAAATGGAAAGGTAGTTGTCATTTTCGTCACATGGGTTGATCGTCTGAATGATTATTAAGAAATTTCTATGCATGTCGCCACTCACATGTAACATTATTCATATTTATTGTACAATAAATACGGAAGTGACCAAAAAGCACATCGCCAAAATCTCTCGGGCCTTTAAATTAATCATGACTGCCTTTGAATTAATTACGACCATCTATCATTTTTGCGACTCTTTTTTGACTTGCGACAACATCACTCTTCCTGCAACCAATATCCATCCTTCGACACATTTCTTCTAATGCGACAGACAGATTGTCTTCGCCCTTTTTTCTCCTTTTGAGACAGACAAAGAGTCTGCAACAATTTTCCTCTCTCTGCGACATACTAGCAGTCTGTGACAGGCTTTGCGACAGGTCACTTACTGCAATTAAAACCATTTTTTTTTTACGAAGTCACTACTATCTTGATGAGGCTTTAGCCAAATTCTGTTTACCAGTGCTTTGACATGTGTTCCATCCAACTTCTTCAATTGCACTGTGCCTATTTTAGTGATTATGTGTTACAATATATGGTCCTAACCAGTGTGTTTTTAACATACTCATATGCTTGAAGAATTTGCTATCATGTAGAAGAACAAGTCCTCCAACCTAAAATTGCTTGTTCTTGATATGATGATCATGCCATACGTGATGTCATTCTTTCTTAACATTTTGATGATACCCTGCAAAAAAACAATCTTCTTCCAATTGTATCAGTTGCAACAATATTTCCTTGACAGAAGCAACATCTGTCATCTCCATGATTGCAGCAAATTCAACCTGTCAACTTCTTACAGGTCGTGCGATATTCCCATAGTACTGTGGAAATTTTCTAATCACATTCATCTCTTTGGACATTGCAAATCTTTGTCAACACATTCTCCAGGATTTTGTTAAATGCTTCGACAACACCATTCGCTTGAGGGTGATATGGCATTGTTTTTATATGTTGGATCTGGAATTCTTCCATTAGTTCCTCAATCAACTAGTTGACAAAGTGTGTGCTTCAATCGCTTATCAAAAATTTTGGGCATCCAAATCTAGTCACAACATTTTCAAATAAAAACTTAGTAGCAGTGGTAGCAGTACAATATTTTATTGGCATTTCTTTGACACATCTAGTTAGGTAATGGATCATAGTAATTATATATCTTGCACATGTGTGCTTCCCTGTTGGACTAATAGGTCCCACAAAATCAACGACCCATTTATCAAATTCTTGCATATTTATTTGGAGTACTAATGGAATTTCATTTTGTCGTGACGACTTTCCGGTTCTTAAATAGACATCACATTTGCGACAATATTCTCGGACATCTACATGCATGGTGGGCCACCACAATCCTTCTTGCAATATATTTTGCACTATAGATTTTCCAGCAAAGTGGCCTCCTGCGACACCAACATACACTTCATTTAGTATTATTGGTCGCTTGTGTTCCAAGATGCAGCGACAAAGAAACTCATCAGGTCCCATTCTATATAATTGTCCAGCGATCAGGTGGAAGTCTACAACTTGCACAACTAACTATTTCTTCTTTGCAGTAGTAAATTCATCTAGTGCACATCCCGTACTAAAAAATTGTATGATGTCTCTGTAATGATCATCAAACATTGTTATCGCAAATAGTTGCACATCAAGGAGATTATTGTCAAGGTTACCAAGCTCGTCACCACTTTCGATCCTTGACAGATGGTCTAGTCTTGAATTCAATTGACTCGGTTTAACAATAACTTCTAATCCAAATTCCTAAAAGAGTAGAAGCCATCGGAAAATATCCCCCCCAACACTAACTTATTAACCAGGTATTTCAATGTTGAATGATCTATGTACATTTTGAGATGTCCACCCAGCAAGTAGTGTAGAAATTTCTGCAGAGTGTATGCCATAGCTAGTCCTTCTCTTTTCATAGTGGTATAGTTCTTATCTATTGTTGATAATTTTATGCTAGTGAAGGCAATAGGATGATCAATCGACCCTTTTCCAAGTTGCGCTAGTACCATGTTGAGCGTGGCAGATGATGCATCAACATGTACATGAAATTCCTTTTTTTCCATCCTGGAAATACAAGTATGGGTGTTGTAACCATTTTGTTCTTTAAAGTGTCTAGACTCTCTTGGTAAGTTTCTTTCCAATAGAACTTCACATCTTTCTTCAATAACTTCTCCATTGGAGCAATCACCTCTGCATATCCTTTGATAAATTTTTGGTAGTATTCTTTATGTCCCAATGTTTCTCTCAATTGATTCACTATGGTAGGTAGTGGTATGTCGACAATAATCACAATTTTGGCAGGGTCGACCAATATTCCATTGCGACAAACTACATGGCCTAATAGAATTCCAAACAGGGCACACAAGATACATTTCTTTAAGTTCAGTGAAATTCGATATTGGCAGCAACATTCCAGAATCATCCTAAAGCTCTCAATATGATCCTTAATGATCCCAAATATTGTCTAATTCTCGAAGTAGACCTCAATAAATTTATGAATAAAATATTTGAAGGCAGCCACTACTATTCTGGAAAAATTAGCAGGAGCATTCTTGATTCCAAAGGGCATTACCGTGTATTGGAAACAACCCCACTCTGTCACAAAGGTTGTCTTCTGTCGGTCTTCCTTTGTGATTGTAATCTGATCGTAGCCAAAGAACCCATTAGTGAATGAGTAAATTTCTTGACCCCGACACTCTCCAGTACCTCATCTGTAAATGGAGTCGGAAATGGGTCATGTAAACAAGCATCGTTCAAATTTATTAGGTCGACACAAATCCACACTTGCCTGGAATTCTTTTTATCTTGCACAACTATCAGACTGATCCATTCTGATTCTTCTACAGGTTCTATGATACCAACATCCATAATTCATTCCAACTCTACCTTGACTTTTTCTTTATACCGCGGATTCAATCGGTATGGTCGTTGCTTGATAGGTTTTGCGTCAGTATTTAAAGGTATCTTCATTTCTCCAAGGTCTCCAACAATACCTTTCATCTTTGAGAATTTTATCCTTTGAGAATTTTATCTTTTGAAAAAGAAAGACAAAGATACACTTGTGAATTTCTTTTTTAACATTTGGTTAGAATTATGTATATAATAAGAGTACTCTATTTTTTTGATAAAATGAAGAAAGGTTTGTATAGAAGCAATTTTTCTTCTTCAAAATCAAAGGTTGAGCAACGTTCATTGGAGGACAACTTCTCATCACCATTTTTTTTGGACTGGATGAATTGAGAAAGCATTGTATATGAAGTTGGTCACGTATTCTACGAGAATTTATTTTTGAATCTCCTCATCTTAGCATTTAAAAAAATCAAAGTTTAATTGGATGTGTAAGAAGTATGAGAGAGAATTTGTGTTTTGAAAAAAAAGAGTTGGATAAAGTATGTTTTTAAAAGAGGTTATTTTATATTTTATTTCTTATTGAAATGCTCTTTTTTTAAGTTGGGCACAAATATATTATATTTTAAAAGAGATGCAAAGTTTGACACTTACGAAAAAATTGCAAAACAGATTGCATTTCCCTTAATCTCATATTGAAAGGAGTTCTCTTTGTCATTGTGCAAGTGTTGTGCTCTTTTACTGTGCTCAAACATTAATAAAAAGGTATTTTTTTGTGGTGGTTAGGTCTATTTTTGGGACAAGTGTTTTTGTCCCGCGGTGAAGTAGGAAATATTGTGATGATATTTTGAGTATTCTTTGTCTCTTTCTTTCTTGTTCATTCTTCAATGGCGACAAGAAATATTGTGCTTCCTAAATTAACTGGCACAAATTATTTATATTGGAACAACATAATGCATCCTATATTCATCACTAAATATTTGTGGGAATTTGTAATTGATGGGTATAATCTTCCTTCTAATGAAGCATATAAACCATTGGATGATTATAAAATAAAAATTTTAAGGAGCTAATAAGCAAAGATAATGAATCACTTTCACTCATAAGAAGTGCATTCGATAAAGCTATTTTTCTTAGAATTGGTGCAGCCACATCATCTAAACAAGCATGGATTATTTTAAAGAACATTTATGAAGGTGCGACAACAGAAAAATTGCAAACATTACGGAGTAAATTTGATAATGCCAAGAAGCGTAGTAATTAGTCTATGAATGGTTATATCACAACTATGCAGGACCTTTTTACTCAAATGAGATCATTGGTAGAAGATGTTCCGGAAAAGAAGAATAGTTGAGAATATTTAATATATCATTTTGCCAAAGTATCAATTGATTACCACTATTGTTCTTGTTTCTAAAGATTTAAATAAAATGAGTCTTGACAAATTGAGTGGTTATTTGTTGATGGTTGAAGAAAACACTGCCAATGACTAGATGGGGCGTGTTTTTTCTACTAGATATAGAGGAAGAGGTAGGATCATTGAACAATATCACAATCAAAGAAATCCAAATTAGAATCAATTTAATTTCAATAATTCTCAAGGGAGTGCATCCACTTCAAGAGATAAAGGTAGAAGTCCAAATCAAATTTTCAAAGGAAGAAGCAGCAAAGGATATTGTGGAAGAAGAAGAGGAAGAGATGGATCTAGAGGCATATCAGGTGTAGAATGTTACTATTTCCATTGATTTGGTCATTATGCAAGTGACTACATAACCAAATCGCATGATTTGGAAAAAAGGAGTCAACACTTTGGCACATAAGGGAGCTAACAATGTTATCAAAGAAACTAGAGATGAGAAGTTATTTATTTAAAGTTTAATGTCACACAATGAAGAAAATGAGGCATGGTATATTGGTTCATGATGTTCAACACATATGACTTCCCGGGAGGAGTTGTTCACATTCGTGAAAGTTATTCAGGTAAATTGATATTTGGAGAAGACAACACTTCAGAATGAAAGGGAAAGATGTACCAGCATTAAATGGAAACAAGGAGTTTGTTAATGACACATTGTTGACATCGACATTGAAAAACAATCTACTTTCTATTCGAGGGATGATGGAGAAAAACTATGAGTTAGTGTTTGATAACAAAGAATGCTTAATTATAGATCAGCTCAATAAAAATTTAGTTGTGGCGAGAGGAGAAATGACCAGGGATAGGATTTTCAAACTCACTTTTTCCTCAAGCGAGTCACTAAGTTTGAAGTCTATAGAAGCAGTGAATGGTAAACTTTAGCGTTTTAGAATGGAATATCTAAATTTAGAAATTTGATTTTTATGATAAAGCATAATATGGTGAATGGTCTTCCATATATTGAAGTTGATAATGAGATATGTGAAGGATGCATACCTGGGAAACATCAAGAGAAAAGTTTCTCAACTAGAGATTGGAAAGACAAATATCATCTTGCATTGGTACATTCAAATCTATGTGGCCCTATGGATATTTTGTCTTTTGGAAATGCAAGGTACTTTCTAACATTTATTGATGATTATTCTAGGAAAATTTGGGTATATTTTTTGCAAGAAAAGTTAGAAGTGTTTGAACGTTTTGTTCAATTCAAATAGATGGTTGAAAAGGAAAGTGGTTTGAAGATTATCACCCTTAGAACAAATATTGGTTGAGAATATAAATCCAATCAGTTCATGAATTTTTGCAAAATGTATGGTATAAGGAAAGATTTTACAAATCCATACACTCCTCAACAAAATGGTGTCGTTGAAAGGAAGAATATAACCATTGTTGAGATGGCAAGAAGTATGTTGAAACCTAAACTACTTCGTAATGAATTCTAGGTTGAATCATTTCATACAGTAGTCTAAACTTTGAACAAGTGTCCTACAACGGAATTTTTGGATTTGACTTCAAAGGAAGAATGACAAGGGTACAAACACAGTGTTGCACACTGTGTAAATTTTTTGATGCTTTGCATATGCACATATTCCTAAGGAAAATGGGGAATAAATTGGATGATAAAAGTGTTAAGTGTATTTTCATTGGGTATAACACATAAATAAGAAGTTATAGGTCGTTTGATCCCTAAGAGAAGAAGATGATAATAAGCAAATATGTAGCGCTCAATGAACAAGGAATTTATCATCCACAAGATATTCAAAGCAAGAATGAAGTTGTTATTGGTGATGAGTTTCATTTTCCAGTAACTTAAGAAGATTGGAGTAAGAAGAATCCTAAGTGGTTGGTCAAAGAAAATTAAAACAATGATATGTTGGATAGAGAACTTGAAATGAGAATTGTCAGATCACACAATAATGTATTTTTTTTTCTCTTATGATCCAAGTAATGAAGATGGAAGAACCACATAACTATGCAGAAGCATCAAGTAAAGATAAACATAACAAAGCAATGGAAGAATAATTTAATGCCTCAATGAGTGAAATATCCCAAATCCCGATATTTTCTATTTCTAAACAATTATGCGGATACAACTGGGCTTACAAACTGCCAGGCAAAAATCCCTATTTTATAGGAAAAATTAGGGTTAGGGTTTGTGAGATAGGATACACACTTACCACTGATAACTGGCTGAACTGCTGCAGATAAATTCTGCAAGTACTGAGATCTGGATCGGAGGGAAACTGATCTCTCCCATCTCCGGTGAATGTTCCAGCAATAAGACACCCAAGCAGAGAAAAAGGTGACGCCCTCAAGGAAGGAGGGGCCTGATGGATCTGCCGATTTGCAGGGCTGATAGCCTTGTTGTGACGGAGAGATTGGCTGGAAAATACTGCAGTTCTGAACCCTCTAAGTATGATAGCGACTTGGTTCTCTGAGACAGCTGCTCACGCCCCTGGTGGTCTGGAAATGCTGATAACTCCTTCGGATGAGCTCAGATGGAGCTGATAGTCACTGGGTACCGGAGTATGAAGCTGCTGGTGAGAATGATGCCTGAGTTTCGGAAGGAAACTGAGATCTGAAGGCCCAATAGCTGATTAGGGCTTTCTGGTTGAAAACCCCCTCTTACGGCTGCACCGTGCCTCTGCAACAATCTATACCATGTGCTATGAAATGAAGAACAAGTGGTGAACCAGTATGGCTTACCCGGAATAAGACTAGGACAGATGTTTCACTGCCGAAATCCTGTTAGCTGAAGACTCCATCTCCAACCCCAACTGTTGTGTTGCACGCTGTGCTGCTATCCAAGTGCTCCCAAAATAATCAATAATCATAAGTGAGGTCTCCTCTTGCTTTACCTTCTATTTATAAAGTTCAACTGCGCAAAACCTAATCTTTGACCTAATTAGGTCACTTTATCTTCTAAGTTGCCGTTGACTTGCATGCAAAGAGCATGGTCATGCATGGAGCATGGAAAAGAGCATGGTCATGCATGAAGGTGGCCTTTGGCCCAGGTGGCCCTTCTTGACCAAGTGAGGATGCCGTAGATCTTCTATGGATGGCATCAGTCCTGATCTGATTCCCTAGTTATCAGTAACCACTCGAACCCACAGGAATCACATAGGTTAGCGGTATGGGCCTCAGGGCCTAAAAGGAAGAGGACATTACAGTCCTCCCCGCTCGAGATTGCTTGTCCTCAAGCAACTTCAAACTGGGATGCTGTAATACCTGTTCACCTTCCCAAGTGGCATCCTCTCGCAGTAGTTCTTTCCATTGAACCAAATATTCCTTGATCACCCTGTTCCTGAGCTTCCTCTCTCTGGTCTGTATGATCCGTTCAGGAATCAGTATCAGCATTCCTTCATCATCTAAAGGGGGTAATTAAGTAGATGGAGCAATGTGTTGTCCGAGGGTCTTCTTCAGGCTGGACACATGGAACACATTGTGGATTTTGCTTTCTTTGGGAAGCTCTAGCTCATATGCCACCTCTCCCACCTTCCGAATTATTTTGTATGGTCCATAGAAGAGGGGTTTTAATTTCTCTGCTCCTTTCTTCTTAAGTGACGACTGTAGCCATTTCGGTCCCCACCAATCTGAACAGTTCCTGCCAAAAGGCACCTGTGAACCTGCTATCCTGATCACTGACAATGGTCTTAGGCAACCCGTGTAACCTGAAAACTTCCCTGAAAAATAGCTCCGCCACCTGAGCTGCTGAGTAGTCTGATGGTATCGAGAAGAAGTGTGCAAATTTGGTCAGTCTGTCAACTACCACATATAAACAATCTCGCCCTTGGACCTTGGGCAAGCCTGTAATGAAGGCCATGGAGATGCTCTCCCACTTTTGTTCTGGAATCAGTAGTGGCTGGAGTAGCCCTGATGGATGTGTGTTCTCAACCTTGTTCTGCTGACAGATGCTACATTCCCGGACATGCTACATAATTTCCCCCTTGAGGCCCTTCCATGAGAACCTCTCTCTGATCTTCCTGTAGGTCTTTAAGAACCCTTGATGCCCTGACAAAGGAGAATCGTGAGCTGCCTG